>PVKH010011463.1:0-17744 GCA_004027955.1 Chaetophractus vellerosus
TCTTCCCTGCACATGGTCCAAATGTGTCTTCTATTCAAACCTATATTTTATGCCAGAGTTTTAGGTGTGCTACCATAGACCACAGACTACAGGCTGACCATGTTCCAATTGGGTCCAGAAACTCTTTGGCCCTACAACTCCTACGCTACAACTCAATGGACTCAACCAGGACACCTAGTTGGGAGTTGACGCTGGACGACGGCTATGCAGGGAAATCTAGAGAGCCTGCAGCTGCAGGCAGGATAAACCTTTCCATTGTATCCATGGGATATAAGCCCCCTCTCACTTGATGGTGGAAGGGACACCACCATTCCAGTCTCCTTGGGATTGGGGGAAGAACTATGGACTAGAATGGAGTTGGAGTCCTGCTGTAGACTTGCGATATACACAATGGAAGAAATTGGAAAATTATCTGGAGCCACGGTCACTGGACACTTTCAGAGCAGGGTGAGGGAGAGCAATTGTAATGTGGGGTGTTTTTGGGGGACCTGGGAATTGTCATGGATGATGCCGCAATTGAGGATGAAGGCCATTTTGTATCATCATGTATCATTTGGAACTGTATGGGAGAGAGGGTTGTCTACAGCCTGAACTGTGATCTATGCTTGATGGCAAAGCCCCAAAATGTGTATATCTATCAGAGCTGGTATGCCACACTGAGGGATGTGTTTGTGGGGGGTTGTGGGAGGCCTTGGAGAATGGCATATGGGTACTCCTGGAATCTCTGTGTAACATTTATGTAATCAATGTATCCTAAAAATATATATAGATATATAAAAAATAAATAAAAATATATTTTAAAAACTTTTAAAAAATGAAATTTAGTGTTTTCTTATGTATATTTCTTTTGATAAAGAGTGGGTCTTTTGTAAAATTGTTTCTTTGCCTATTATTCACTCTTGTTGCCATTTTAAACACTGATTTGTGTAATCCATGTATATTTAAAGAAAATATACTTTTATGTATCATATGTGGTGTAAAATATTTTACCAGACACTTCATTTTCTGTTGCTTATTGCTTTGATTGAGAGGAATAAATGTGGTGATGTACATAAAACAATCAGCCCAGTGTAATGGCATATAGTTAAATAAATATTAGTCAATTTTTGTTTGTCTTCTCTTCATGTAAGACAATATATGGGATGCTCAAGAATACATATCACAAAAATTCTATTGAAAATCTTCAGCTCTGACTTTGAGCTTCCTGAACTCATTTTCTAAATCTTTGGTTCTTAAACTGTAAGCCAGAATTTGAAAGTATTATCTGATTTAAGGCAAATGTCCTCCATCTCCTTTTTCTTAAATATAGTCTCAGTGTCTCTTTGTATCTTAGGAAAACATGTTGAGAGAGCAAGAAAAATAATGAATAAGGGGAAGAATTTAACTGTGGGTAATGTGGTATGATTAAAAATCACATAATTCAATGAGACGTTGGATTTAGAACTGGAAATGACTAAAATTATTTGAGAGGAAAACTGAAAGGAAATATACTTAAACTTAGCCAAGGCAACAGGCAGCAGGCTTCTTGGTTTGTTGTTTATTGCACTATATTTCTCTATTACCCAACAAATTGTTAAGCTAAAATCTTATGTTTCTTGTCTGCCTATCTCTCTCTGTGTGCATGCATGTTGGGTTTATTAAGGAAGATGCTCTCAAATGTTTAGACAATCATTGATTGGATGTTCAGAATAGTATTAGAAGTGCCCTTTATAACTGGATTAACAGGTCCAAGAAATGAAAAAGCTCATTGGGGGAAATTACACATAGCTTTTTGCTATTTTTGTATCACACTACCCCTAATATTGATAGATCCCTGCTGAAAATAATAAAAGACATTCAGATCAGAAGATGACCTACATGGGCCAAATCCACAAAGTTAACATTTATTTACATCTGAAGAATCATTTACTTTTTCATTATTTTCCTATTGCACCATCCTATGCAATCAGGTCTATAGTTTGAATAAGTATTATGAATAACATTTCATTCAGGAAAAATCACTACACAGAAAGGTAAGTGATTACCAATTGTTAAAGTGAAGCACATACTCATGCTTCAAATGAATTTTTTATACAATTATTTTTTCTCTTTTCAGATGAACTATTTCTAACCTATGCTTTCCCCAAATTGACTGAAAAATCACAGTAAAACAGCATAGTAGCTGAATTAAGAATTTTAGAATAGATATAGGATCCTTTCAGGCAAAAAATGGTGTTTTTAATCTTCTTAATTTTCTACATGGGAACAGTGGTGGGGAATTTGCTCATTATTGTGACCATTAAGCTCAGCTGGACACTTGAGAGCCCCATGTACTTCCTTGTCCCTTGCTGATGTTTGCTTTTCAACTTCCACAGCCTCTTGACTAATTGCAGATGCTCTCTTCAAATAATATCATATCCTACAATGCATGCATGACACAAGTCTTTGCACTACATATATTTGGCTGCATGGAGATCTTAGTCCTCATTCTTATGGTATTGATTGATATGTGGCCATCTATAAGCCCTAACGTTACTCAACCATCATGAGCAGACAAGCCTGCACCACCTTGATTATTCTTGCATGGATAGGGTCTTTCATACATTCTACAGCTCAGATTGTCCTGGTCTTGAGATTGTCTTTCTGTGGACCCAATTTGATTGATCATTATTGCTGTGATTTACAACTCTTGTTGAAACTTGCCTTCATGGACACTATGTGATCAACCTACTGTTGGTGTCCAATAGTGGGACCATTTGCTCAGTTTCATGATTTTGATGACCTCATACATTGTCATTTTGCATTCTCTGAGAAACCACAGTAGAGGAGGGAGGAAAAGAGCCCTCTCAACTTGCACATCCCATATCACTGTTGTCGTCTTATTCTATGGTCCATGCCTATTCATTTATACACATCCAGCAGGCACTTTCCCCATGGACAATATGGTGGCAATATTTTTTACATTGGAACACTTTTTCTCAACTTACTCATCTACACACTAAGGAATGCAGAAATGAAAAATGCCATGAAAAAGATTTGGAGCATCAACATTATCTCAGAAGTCAAAAGATGACTAGATAGTCCAGTTACTTATTCAGTCATGGTTGACTAAATGGGTACCTATGCCATTCATGATAGCATCTGATTATTGATGGAAGAACATGCCATCATATATAATATTCTGTGTTGCATCTTTTCTACTTCACAATCATGATGAATGCTAAGGCACCATCTTTTGTAACAGAATGATGAGTGTCAGATTAATTCATATAATTATGGACCAAGAGTTTTTCCTCTCTGAAGATTCTCTGCCTCTCCAGCATACCTTGTCAGGCATATAAGCCAGACTACTAACCTCTAATGTGCCTTGTTTGCTTTTATTTCTTTGCTTTGACTTCAGTCTGGTATTTATGGCATTTCTAAGTATTAACTCTAGTTCTCAACTCTGAATCTGTGCTCTGGTTTGCTAAGAAGAAAGATATTTAAACTCAATACCAGCATTTCAAATATATGAGCATTCATAAATAAAACAAATAAATTGTTAATCTTCCTACAATACATTTCCAATTTGGTGCCCATGTTCCTCTTGAATGCCCTCAGAGCAAGAGATCACAGTGTCCCAAGACCACTAATTCCATTTTATCACATTTGTCGCTAAAAATTTCCATATTTTTGAATAAGAGATTTTTCATATACTTATAAACTAATTTTTCTCATTGTTTGCTTGTGTTAAGATAACTGAAAGATTATTTGTATGTTAAAATGGGCCTTGGGATAATCACTAAGATTAGTGTATATGCACTGCAGCAATAGAACTCTGAAATTTTAAGGATGTGGAAATAAAATTATGTATATCATCAAGACTACATAAGAATAAGACATCAGAGAAAAAGAACACTTTATAGGAGAATGAAAGGCAGAATGGAAGAACAAGATTTGAAATGAATTAATGGTATGAAAAATTTTTATTTAAAGATGTATTGTGTCAATGATGTGAATAAAATTATGATAGACATTCAGAGAATACCCACAACATTTGTCTCCAGATAGTAGGAGTAAGGAGAACCCATTTTGTAACAGGTATCTACTGCCTCCCTCTTTCTGAGATTTCCAAATATAGGGGTTTTGTAAGTTCCCAAATTAGAATTGTTAACAGGATCTTGGTGCCAAGAAAGGACAGAGGTGATTAGCAGCAGCACCTTGGCTGTATCTGTCATAGGTTATATCTTGAATTTTTATATTCATTTTGTTCTCTGTACAAAGTGCAACACAACTTTAATGACCATTACAAGTTTTTACATCATTTCTAATAATGCCTCTAACTCTTAATTGCACAAACTTACCAGTAATAACCATGTCCTCCTGTGGACAATTATTTAATAATAAACTCAGTAAAATATTTCTAGCTTCCTTTGTTCTCACTTCTTATTATTCCTGTGAGATTAAGATATACAGTGTCTATACCAAAATCTCACATGAGGAGGACCATATATTTAGTAAACAATGGATATGCCATCAATCCATCATATACTTATGTAATCTAATCTTCCATAGCACTAACAAAAGCATACTCACACAAATACACACTGGCTATACAGCCTTTCATTATAATTTGCATATCAGATAAATAAATGAAGATAGGAAATAGAGAAGAAAAGAAATGTACTAAAATATAAATGAAAATAGAGTTAGGATAACAGAATAAGAGAATCAATATAGGGGAAATATATGTAGAGAGAGAAAACTTAGAAGGGTTTTTGTGGTTTAAAAGTATTATATCCAAATTAAACCTGGGGTAATGAAGATATTTTTTAAAAAATACTGGGACACCATATCTAACCAATGGACAATTTTGAAGTGACCACCTACTCCAAAAGTGATTTACCTAACAGTGAAGCTATAATTGGTAATTATCCCTTCATTTGAGAAACATATAGGATTTTTAATAAGTGTACAATGACTTTTCCTTATCATAGGATCAATGATGATGCAACATCACCTCTGCATTATTCCTTGCTAAAATGCATAACCTGGGGAATGGATGTAGTTCAAGTGGTTGAATGCCTGTTTCCCACATAAAAGGTCCTGGGTTAGATTCCCGGTACCTCCTAACAAACAAACAAACAAACAAATGACAAAAACCAACCTTTATTGGGGAGCAGATGTAGCCCAGTGGTTGGGCACTTGTTTCTCATGTACAAGGTCCTGGGTTCAATCCCCGGTACCTTCTAAAACAAACAAATAAAAAAAAGGATAACCCAAATCTAATCATAAGGAAATACTGCACAGACCAAAATGAGGATTAATCTATGAAGTAATAGGCCTATATACTTCAGAATTAATGATTGTGCTTCAGAATTGTCAAACCCAGAGACTGACAAAGGAATTATTCCAGATTAAAGGAGGCTTAAGAGACATGAAAACCCATCTCAATGTCTGGGCTGAATTCAATAAAATAAAATAGCCAAAAAGGGTTTTCTTTGTACTGTTCATGAAATGGAATTTGGACTGGGTTAGTTAATATATCAATATTAAATTCCCTGGGGATTTTAAAATCTAATTTTACTGTGGTTAACCTAGAGGATATTTTATTCTTAGAAATGCACACTGGAGCATTAAGAGATAAAGGGGCACAATTCCACCAATTTACACTCAAATGATTCAGAAACTACATCTGTATTATTACATGGAGAGGAAGGATGGAAGGAAGGAAGGAAGGAAGGAAGGAAGGAAGGAAGGAAGGAAGGAAGGAAGGAAGGAAGGAAGGAAGGAAGGAGGGAGGGAGGGAAGGAATAAAGCAGAACAAAGTGTAGACAATTAGTGAATCTTAGTAAGGATGGTTATGGGGGTTAATTGTACTATCCTTGCAAAGTTTATGTTAGAATGACATTATGCCAAAATAAACAGTGAAAAACGAGGGTGCCCTTATCAAAACCTAATATTACACTTTATGTCCACAGAACAAAGCTCAGTTTCTCATTACCATATTGAACTTATTTTATTTGAAATTTATACAAATCTTTATATTGTATAAAGTAAATCTTTTTGTTTTTAATTATTATACCTCTAAATCTCCTACAATTTACCACAATATGCTATACAAATATCGTTAAAGAATACACAGAACTTTTTAATATGCCAAAATATTTTTTAAAACTGAGAAATATTATTCTAATGTTGCAAACATTCATTTAAATGCTGTTACAGATGATGAGGAATCTTCATGAAGACTTTAGTTATATTCCACAGGAAAGTCTTTAATTCTTTTAAGTCTACATATCTAAACATTGTTTATCTCTTTCTTTTCCTTCCTTATCTTTTCTCCTTTCTTTTCCTTTCATTTATTTCTTATAAATACAAACTTCATGGAAATTTTCATATCAATAAATACAGTAGTTATCAGTTTTACAAATGGTCTCCAAGAACACCAAAAAATATGGTTTGGGTTTTACTATAAGTAATTCTTATATAGATTTATTTTAGTTTCTCAAAGATATAAATGTTTAACTTATACTCTCAAATTCCTTGCCAGGATTTTTTTTTTGCTAGAATGACTGGGAAAATGTGAACTCTAAAACTATATTTAAAATATACCAGATATGAGGTGTTTCTGAAGTATATATCAGTTTGTCCACACACAAGTGGAGATGAAAAGAAGCCCATCTAAAAGAATTGTGACAAGGCTGACTAGAAACAGTTGTGGGTTCTTTTTAAAAGGCTATCTTGAAGATAAATCATGTTTCAGCCTTCAGAGGAACTAAGTTGACTTTGGGATGACTTCAGTAGAATGATCGCATGTTGAATTCTGTAAATAAAAAATTCATTAACTAATGCTAAACATAACAAAAGTTATTACCCTGTAGAAGAAGAGGATGTATTTTTGGCTTGATGTTTCTCTAGTGTTTTCTGTGGAGGAAATAAAAACATATTTAACAGCTGAAAAATAAAATAAAAAATAAAATAAAATAAAAATGTGCCACATAAAAGTTTTATATAAAATTAATGTAAAACAGCTAATATTCCACCACATTTCCTTTCCTTTACATTATTCTAGGGTTTGAAAATATGGCAGTGAAGAAAAGAAAAGTGTTTATTGTCCCATGGAGTTTAGTGTTTAGATTAGTGAAGAAAGATAATAAACAATGAGGTAAAAATTTACTATGCCAAGGTTAAAAAGTGCCATGAAATAAAAATAAACAAGGTAAACAAAGAGTGATGGTGGCAAAGCTAGGGAGATGGCTGTGTACTACTTAGGATATCATAGTCAGGCAAAGCACATTTGATTAGTTAATACTTGAGCTAAGACCCAAATCAGTCATTCTCATTCAGGAGGATTTTTCCTCTAGGGGACATTTGTCACAACTTGGAGGGGAATGTTCTAGCATCTAGTTGATAGAGGCCAAAGATGCTGAAAAATAGCCTATAGTACATAGGCCAGTGCTATCTAACAAAAAATTATCCAACCCAAAATATCAACAGTGCTGGTCAAACCTATACCAAAAAAATATATAAAATAAATTCTGAGTTTACATACAGGGCGAAAGTTCTAGGAAGATGAAATAGCAATTACAAATGGAATATGTTTTTTTTATAGGAAGAAAATCATGAAGTCTGTTATAGCAAGAGAATAATTGAAGATGAGATTTGAAATATATTGGGGTACCTCATCATAAAGGGCTATGGGACTTTATCTGAAGTGCAATAGGAAGACAGTTGAGGGATTTAGGACATGATCTGATCCATGGTGTAATAGACTTACTCTGATTGCCTTATTGAGAATGGAGAGTGGAAGCATGGAGGTTGGTTAGGAGGAAATTGTAATAATCTAGGAATGAGGCTAGAGAAGTTTGGACCAGAGTGTAGCAGTACATATGGTGAGAAATAACCTGATTGTGGATACAATTTTTATTGTTCATGGGTGTAGCAGTTTGGCATTATTTATGAATTCAAAAATTAGATATTGGATTATGTTTTTAGACTGATCTGTACCTGGACATGATTAAATTATGATTAGGGCTTTGATTGGGTCACATCAGTAGGATGTTGAGTCTCCTCCCCCTTGGTGGGTAGGGACTCACAGATAAAACTACATGGCTGAGCAGAGGAGTGAGTTGGAGTTTTGATACTGAGTTTTGAGCTGGAGCTTTGGAAATGAACACACAGAAGAAGAACAGAGGAATAGAGACAGCTCCTAGGAATAGAGACACTGCAGAAGCCCTGGGGGAGAGACATAGCTGTTCACCTGAGAGTCTATAGCTGTCCTTGTGGAGAGAGCACAGCAGCTGGGACTGGAGAGAAACAGAGCCCCAGAAAGAGAGGAACCCAAGAAGCCTGAACTCTTGGCAGATGTCAGCAGCCACTTGCCCCTACATGTGGCAATAGACTTTCATGAAGGAAGTAACTTATGCTTTATGGCCTGGTAACTGTAAGCTTCTACTCCAAATAAATACCCTTTATAAAAGCCAACAGATTTCTGGTATTTTGCATGGGCAAACTTTTTGCTGACTAATACAATGGTGTAGTAAATTTTGAAAAATGTTCAGCTGGTTTATTATAAAAGTTAACATACACTTATCATATATTCTAACAATCCATTACTAGCTACTTACCCATGAGAAAAAAAAATATGTTATAGTAGAAAAAGATTTGTACTATAATGTCCATGGAAGCATTGCACTTAATAGCCAAGAACTTGGAACATGCCATGTGCTCATCAATAGAAAAATAGTTATGTGCATTGCCAAGGTATGCCTTGCCCTTTGTCCCAGAATGAATCTTTAGTGTCACAGACAGCTGGGGGAGTAGGCGAACCTGATGTGAAACAATTAGAAAAGGAAGTTAAGTTTCCATGTAAAAGTATTCTGACCCCTAACCATGGACTGTGCAACCAAAGAGAATTGGTGCCTAGATCCCAGGTGAAGTTAACTGGAAATGTAGAGATAAAGCAAATAATAAATTCCTAGGTAAATGAAATAGAAGAAGAGTTGATTCTATCAACAAGAGCAAGTAAGATAGTAAGTATGGGAATGAAAGTTTGTTGAAACCAAATATGGGTCTCAGCAAGTCATTAGAAAATGCTTTAAAATGAACCAGGCCCAAGGAGAATACTATTCATGATGCTGAGATTGTTTAGGCACCTATAATAGTCTCTCTTTTATGAATATCTTTTCAATCTTTCTTCCTTTCCTTAAATTGACTAATGTCTTAATATTCAACTCTGATATCATTTCTTCTAGGGCTATTTTATTCTAGGTTACTAGCTTTCCATTATATAATAAATTAAGCACATCAAAGGGAAGCATATCAAGGGTATTGTCCCCCTGCCCTCCACTGGACAGTAAGTTATTCAAAGCCAGTGATTATTAAATCACTAGACTTTACATCTTTAATAATGTGTACAAGGTCTGTCACACAGAAGTCAATGAATAAATTTGTAAACATAACCAGAAAGGTGTGCATATTATTCTGCACTTCTTACTTTACAATAAATCTTGAAGACAATTGTTTGTCTGCACGTAGATGCTTCTTTTTAATGGTTGCTTAGCAATGCCTTACTATTCTGTACAATAATGATGCAAATTGGAGGTGTTTCTCATTCTTCTGCCACTCTTGACAATTACACTGCAGCAATTGCTTTTGTGATGTGTATGATTATATCTATAGGAAGTGAAATAGCCTGATAAAATCAGTGTGCATTTTTATATGATAAACCATGGAGAAACTCCCCCTAAAATTTTTCCCTAATTCACAATCCTATAAACAGTAAGTGAGGTGACCTGTTTTCCTTACCATTACCTACACCAAAAGTTACCATACTTTTATCAAAAAATTTTCAATCTAGCAGATGAAAAATGGAATTTTATTTTTCATTTCTCTAATCACAGCTCCCTAATTGAGGTTCTCTTCATAAATTGAAATTTTGGTAAGAATTTTTTATTTAAACCATGTTTTAGGGGCTGGTTCGATAGCCCAGTGGATAGGGTGCCGGCATACCATATGGGAGGCCCCGGTTCAGTTCCCGGGGACCTCTCCTAGTGGGCAGACCACCTTGAGAATGGTAAGCCACCATTGGCAGGCCAGAGCCACAGTGGGCAGGACAAAAAGCTGCCACAGACAGGGCAAAAGCCGCCATGGGCAGGGCAGGTCGCCCACGAATGGAGCGCAGCCAGCCACCCGTGAACTGAGAGCCGGCGGTGAATGGAAGCAGAAGACACCCACAAGCAGGGAAAGCCACGCCTGAGCAGTGACCAGTCTCGGCACATCACTGCAGCAGGGGGGGGAAGGGGAGATATGTAATAAAATAAATAAATCTTTAAAAAAATAAAATAAAATAAACCTTGTTTTATATTTTTAATTTAAAGGTTCATTTGATATTATTTATTTGTGTTGTCACTTTCATCTTGGTTTTTGAGTTATTTACATAATAAAGAAAGCATGCCCTTGTCTCTCAAAAGTGTTATAAACATATTTTCAAGGTTTTGCATTTGTATTTTGTTTTTATATTTTTGAAGAATAAATGTAGTGATTGATGGAGAGCAATCTCTGGATTTCAAATCAAGTTGAATCTCAAGATATAGTCCATTTATTATTCTGTTTTCTCTCACTTGAAGTCATAGTGAGGATATATAATGTATTCTGTAGGATAAAAACTGCTGAAAAACCCCAGGGGTGTCCTAATGCTTTACAGGAGTATATATCCTGCATCACAAAAACTTAAGCTGAAAATCCAAAATGCATTCCCCATTAGTAGCAAGTTAATGCCTTTCCTTAATATATCCTCAGTGCACCCTGCATCTTAATAAAATCTATTATGAGATTTAGGGATAAAATGGAAATAGGGAAGAATTTAAATATGAATAACATCATAATTTACAAAAATAAAGTTAAATAGCTCTTGCTGAATTTAGGTATAGAAACAATGAGGAAATTATGACATGAGATGTGAAAGGTAAGAGACAAATCTATTCAAGGCAATAGAGAATAATAAATATTTATGCTGTTTAGATACATGAATGGGTCTTCACTGCACTATTTTTCATGCACTATTAGCCAGCAATTGTTTAGAAAGGACAGCTTTGAGAGTGTTCCTTTGGTTGTTTATTGTGTGTGTGTGTGTGTGTGTGTGTGTGTGTGTGTGTGTGGTTGTTGCTGTTGATGTTTCTCATTGACAAAAATCATCTCAAAAATTTACTCAAACTTTTTCTGGATGTTAAAAGAATATAAAAGTGCAATGAGATAAATTATATTTAAGGAAATCCTGTATTGGGGTAAATTATCTCTAGTATTGACATTCATATTTTTATTCTCACATCCTTAAAGTTATATAGTAGAATAAATCCCATTTTGGGTAGGAAAATCCCATTTTATCCAGAGGATAAAAGTACCCAGGGAGGCAAAGTATTTTCAAAGTTTGTCAGAGCTCAGTAACAGCATGAATTTCAGACTCCATGTTTATAATTCATTTTATTAAATTATGTTTTCTCCTTGCAGATGATTCCTTACTTGTGTTTTTCTTCTATCCACTGAAGCCATGCAAAAGAAAAACACAGTGACTGAGTTCATAAGCTAAGACTGATATAGGATCTTACAAAGCAGATAATGATGTTTAAAATCTTTTTCATTTTCTACTTGAGGATAATGGTGTGGAACCTGATCATTACTGTGAGGATGAAGTTCATCCAGACCCTTGAAAACTCCATGTATTTCTTCCTATGGTAGCCCACCATTACACGTGCAAGTTTCTCAACTACCAAAGCCCCTAGACTACTTATTATGCTCACTCTGCAATGAACACCATTTCCTACAATGGTTATATAACCCATGTGTTTGCATATCATGACTTTGGTGTCATAGAGAACTTTATCTTCATCCTTATGGCTGTTCATCTCTGTGTAGCCATTTATAAGCCCTTAGATTACAAAGCCACCATGAGAAAGCAAAATCTTGATTATTTTTTGCCTGGATAGAATCCATTTGGTATTTGACAGCTAGATTTTCCTGACTCTAAGATTTCCCTTCTTTGGATCCAATATGACTGATCACTAGTGTTGTGATATGCAGCTTTTGCTGTAATTTACCTGTGTGGATACTTATGAAATCAATCTACTGTTGGTACCCAGTAGTGGTATAAGCAGTTTCATGATACTTATATAGCATACATTGTAATCTTGCATTCACTGCAAAGCCACATGAGCTCTTAAAAACAAAATTTACTCCATCCAAGAGAGATGAAGCAGAAGTAGCCAGAGAGATTTAAAGCATGAGAAGTCCTTGGTACAATGTTGCTAGTCTGAAGGTGATGAAAGCAACATGACTAGAAATGCAGGTTGCCTTAAAAAGATGAGAAAGGGTTCTGGCTGAGAGTCAACAATGAAAAACTGACTACAGTTCTACATTCACAAGGACCTGAACTCTGCAAACAACCTAAATAATCCTGGCAGTGGATTCTTCCCCAAAGTCTCCAGATAAAAGCCCAGACAGGCTGATACTTTGATTTTTGCCTTTTGAGGACATATGAAAAGGATCACCTCAGCTCACCTAAGACATCACCCTTCCCCAGCAACCTACAATATACTCACTACTCAATCTTTTATTTGTACTGCATGGGGTATGATTATAAGACCATTCTGAATGGAGGTCTCCTATTCAGCCAGGAGAGGGAGTTTCTTGGCCTAAGTTGCTGACTTCATGTTAAGCTGGAATAGGTATTACTTAGAATTTTTTGTTTATAGTAGGTAGCCCTTGCAGTAATACCAGGAAATGGGAAAATGTCCTATTAGCTATCTTAATATGTAGGCATATGCACATAGTTAAGAACTGCTACTGAGTGTGGCAAGGTTCTATTTCATAAGCTCATTCTCCAGGCCATATCTCTTAATCACATACATTTTATTCATTCCAGATTAATGATTATTCATGAGTAAGCAAGTTAAGTCAATTATTTGACCACAATTTGCTTACTGTATGTTTTTTTTCCACCAAAAAAAAACCAACAACCAACAAACTTTAAAGTGAAGTGCAATAGGATAAACCATTTTTTGTGCTATAAAAATCATTCTATTCTCCAAAAAAGGGAGACAATATCTGTTCACAGTTAAGTTGAATTCTGAGGAGTGAACTGGATAATTATGGCACCTCTTTTTCCTTCCTTCTTAAACTCCCTTCTTTTCTCTTTTGTTTGTCTTCCCATAATTAATTGCACAGCTATTGTTGAAAGGAAGGTTGAGAGGAAAGGGAGTAGAAAAAAATTGCAAAATGGGCAAGAGAGAGAAGGAAGGAAGGGGAAACACATTATCTTTAATATAATATGTAAGACGTTGTATCCAGTAATAGACTCTGAAACAAAAACATGTGTTATTGGTCATTTCCATCATATTAAACACTGCATTTGTCTGTCTTTTCAGTAGCCAAATCTCTTATGAGATATTAAGAATGAAGAGAGAAGGGAACAGATTTGTTGAGGATTAAAAGGAAGCAAGAGGAAGCCTTTGATTTTCCAGTGATTGAAATGAAAATTTGAACTTAAGGACTGATATCAGTCTACATCACTTGGCTGCAAGGCTAAATCCTGCAGACCCTGAGTTCCTACCTACTTTAATAAAATGAAGACATGGGCTGCTAAGGGTTGAGTTGGTAACCATCACCCCACATCCCTTATTCTTATTAACTTTCTCAAAGTCCTTAATGCCTTTTTTGAGGGTTTTTTTTTTTTTTTTTGTCCTTTACTTATCCTTTTCTTCCCTTTTGTGTTTTAGCTCTCCATTAATTAGTAGAGGTCTATTTAAAATTTGTTATATTGATTGAATGAATAATCATATCCTGTTGACATGAAAATTTTGTGCCATTAAAGTAATCCCCTAAATCTCATTGTTTAAATGCAGCAAATATCTGTTTCAATCTAGTGGGGAAGAGATAAAGGTTGACTGTGATTTGGCAGATCTTGTGTGAGATCCTTAAGGCTAGGGTAGTTGGACACATTCCAGTCTTTTGGTTGTAGCTTTAGTCTGCACATGTGCCTTAATCCTTAAACCCATTTATAAGGGACAATCATTACCTGAAGTACTTTCATTTCATGGTGATGGGCATAAACTCTACAGTGGGCTGTTAGAAATTTCTTATGTTTATGAAGACCACATTTTGGAATCTGTACACTGTTCCTTCTGTAAGGTAAGTTATATGGATGAGTGAAAATGCCAGTGGGTAGGGAAAGTTGATATTCCCACAGTGAACCATGGAAAAGATGAGGAAGTTTTCCCCTGATAGCCCTGAGGTTTCCATGACCTAAAAGAAAATAGTTATTTGTTAAATGCAGAAAAGTCCCCAAAAGTTGACTCAGTGAAAGAGGAATTCTTGGCACTAGAACCAGATGTTGCTTCCTCTAGGTTGTTCCTGTATCTTGCTCTCACTGTGTGATGGGAGTGACTCAATCAGGGAAAATATATGGAAACAATGGGATCATTCTGCTGAGAAGACAAGAGCCTGGGGAGTGGGAAATGGCTGGTTAATGGGAGCCAAGGCACAGAGTGAGATTGGCTTATATGATTCATAAGGTATCAGAGTAAATGGTTGTTGGAATAATAGTATCACCCTGATGAAGAAGAAAATAACTTTAGAAACATATAGGGTACATGTATTTTCCTTGATTTTATTCCCACTCTGAAAGACAAATGTGTAAAGAGACTAAAGTATTTGTCCTCTCTGATGTCATTTATTTTACTATTAATGCATGTTTGTTAATGGAATAAGGAATATTCTGGATATGTGAGAACATTGTACACAGTCAAATGAAAAGAGGAGATAATATTTTGAATTCACTTCAGTAAACATTTATTTAGTTCCAGGCACATTGCTCAAATAGAGATACAAAGAGCAAAATGAGACAGCATGTATTCTCCTACCTCAGTTAAATGGTGAAAATTCAGTTTTCACTTCTTCTAAGAAGTTTCACTTCTAAGAAAAATTTTAGAGTAGGATATAGGATAGTTTGAAATAGTATCAAAGTACAGATGAATGGAAATATAAGAACAGGGAAGAAAAAGGAAATAATTCTGATCTGTTGACAGGCCTACAAAATCCTCCTGAGTAAAATAATAAAAGAGTGTGAGGACATGGAATCACAAATATAGGAGATGGAGCATCCTAAGCAGAGAAGATTACAGAAAGAATTTCATAGATATAGTAGATTGCAATATATGTTTGGAGAATGTAGAGGGATCCAGTGTGGCTGGATTAAAGAACCTGAACAAAGAAAAACAAAGAATATATAAAGGTGGTAAAGAACTAATATGAATTTCTATTATGCTATATGATATCTAAAACTTGTTAACCAACACAATTTACAATATCATTATGAAGAATAATATATCTCATTTTCATAGAAATTTTTTAAATGGAGGCTCACAAAATTGAAGCAAATTTTCAAGACCCAGAGAAAAAAATTTAGAATCAGTATGTGACCAATATTTCCCTGACCCCAAAGTCTATTATTCTGTCACATCACAGTTTATCACTATGTGGTAGGGCAAAGATTAGTAAATTAAACTTGGGCCAGCTGTGGAAGATTTCTGATGAAAAAGTGTGGAAGTCAGATTTTATCCAAGGAAAATTATCTTCCAGATAAATTTTTTGAGCTGTGACATGAACAACAATGTGCTTCAGGAAGACATTCCTCTTTTTAAAATTTTATTAGAGGCATGTTCCAGGTGCATCCTTCCACACACATCCCGCCACTACCAATACCCTGCAACAGTGACCCTCCCCTACCATAGTTGCCAAGATAATATTACCACAAAGTTATTCTTGACCATAGGCCTCTACCTCCCCAGAATTCACCTGTTCCTTCCTTCAGCCCTCCCCTACCCCTATGGATAGCCAACCCATCACCCTAACTCCCTTCACACTCAAGCATCCTCAACACCATTCACATTGCTGCACCACAATCACCCCTGTCCAATGCCAAACTTCCCCCATCCACCTTATCATCTATTCTGCCCAGATTAAGCATTGGCTCACCACTCTGTACTCCCTTTCTATGCCCTAGCAACCTATATTCCAGACTCTATCTTTGTGAGTCTGCTCAATAACTTTAGTTCATATCAGTGAGAACATGCAATATTTGTCTTTTAGTGACTGGTTTAATTCTCTCAACATAAGCTCTTCAAGGCTCATCCATGTTGTTGTATGTGTCAATATCACATTAATTTTGACAGCTGAGTAATATACAATCATATGTATATACCACATTTTGTTTCTCCACTTATCCATTGATAGATGTTTGCATTGCTTCCAACTTTTGGCAATTGTGAATAATGCCACAATGAATATTGATGTGTATATATCTGTTCACATCCCTGCTTTCAATTCTTCTGGGTATGTTCTTAGTAGTGGGATTGCCAGATCATATGGCAATTCTATGCTTGGCTTCCTGAGGAACTGCCAAACCATCCTCCACAGTGGCTGCACCATTCTACATTCCCACCAGCAGTGGATGAGTGTTCCAATTCTGGACCACATCCTTTCCATCACTGGTAGTTTTCTGTTTTTGTTTTTTTTAACAGCAGCCAGGTTAGTAGGTTATCTCATTGTAGCTTTGATTTGCAACTCCCTAATAGCTAGTAATGTTGAATATCTTTTCATGTCCTTTTTAGACATGTGTATTTCTTCTTTGGAAAAGTGACTATTCAAATGTTTTGTACCTTTTAAAATGGGTTCTTTTTCTTTTTCTTTTCAAAATGTAAGATTTCTTTATATGTGTTAGATATTAGGCCCTAATCAGATAAGTGGTTCCCAAATATTTTCTCACATTGAATAGGCTGCCCTTTCACTTTCTTGACAAACCCCTTTGAAGCAAAACAGTTTTAAATTTTGAGGAGGTCCCATTTATCTATTTTTTCTTTCATTGCTTATGCTCTGGACATAAAGTTTATAAAACCATTTCCTACTACAAATATCATAGATGCTTCCCTATATTATTTCTAGAAGCTTTATGATGTTGGCTCTTATATTTAGATCTTTGATCCATTATGAGTTAATTTTTTGATAGGGCATTAGACAGTGATCTTCTTCCATTCTTTTAGATATGGATTACAGTTCTCCCAACACCATGTGCTGAAGATATTATTCTGTCCCAGTTGAGTGGACTGGGACTGAGAAGCAATTCTAAACTGCTCATTTTTTTCAGATATTTAGTCAGGTAGAGACAACATAAGTCAGGTGTGTGTATATATATATATATATTAGGAGGTACTGGGATTGAAATACTGCATTGAAATACCATGTAGTTTTTTGATCACTGTGGCTTTTTAGTATGCTTTAAAGTCAGGCAAAGTGATTCCTCCAATTTTGTTTTTTCTTTAAAGATGTTTTCAGGGGGCAACCATATAGCCCAGTGGATAGGGTGCTGGTATACCACATGGGAGGCCCCAGGTTTGGTTCCTGGGGACCTCTCCTAGTGGGCAGACCACCTTGAGAAGGGCAAGCCTCCATGGGCAGGCAGAGCTGCCATGGGCAGGGCAAAAAGCTGCCACAGACAGGGCAAAGCCACCATGGGCAGGGCAGGTCACCTGCAAATGGAGCGCAGCCAGCCACCTGTGAACTGAAGTGGAGCCGGCTGTGAATGGAAAGCAGAAGCCACCCACAAACGGAGCAAAGCCACCTGCACAGTGACCGGTCTCCGGGCATCACTGCAATGGGGGAAGAAAAAGGGGACAGAGAGGAACACAAGAATGGACACACAGCAAGAGCAAGCAGAAGGGGGGGGGGGAATG
>PVKH010011464.1:0-17754 GCA_004027955.1 Chaetophractus vellerosus
GGTTACTAACCAAGGCTTATCATTTACATTGTGGTTTACATTTAGTTCCAATGCCCCAAATATGCCCTATGTTCCATCCATTACTCTCCCTGCCCTGAACCTCTGGCAATCACTATCTTTATATCAATGTTACATGTTCTTCCATTACTCCAAAATGAATAATTTACTTTGTCCATGTTTGCATTCCCCCCTTATGTTTCTTCCTTCCTCAACCTTGAGGATTTGGGGATGGTGATGCCCACTCTGCCTCAGATTGAGAGGGGGCTTAGATTTTACGGGGCAGATGGAAAGAACTGTTTTGCTTGCAGTTGTAGATATTCTCTGTTTATTGGGATGGGGTTTGTCCATTATTATCATTTTATTTATTTAAAAAATTTTTTTCTTTTCTTTTTTTTTTATTTATTACATATCCCTCCCTTTCTGCTTGTTCTTGCTGTGTTCATTTTTGCGTTCTTCTGTGTCTGCTTGTCTCCCTCCGCTGCAGCAACCCCCCGAGTCAGCTCACTGCGCGGCGGCCTGTCCTCGTGGCGGCCTGCCCTGCCCGCAGCGGCCTACCCTGCCCGCGGTGGCTTGCCTTCACAAGGAGGTCTGCCTGCTAGAGGAGGCCCCGGGAACCGAACCCGGGGCCTCCTATGTGGTAAACCGGCGCCTTACCAATTGGGCTACAGCAGGCCCCCATCATTATCATTTTATTAGTTGTCCTGGGCGAGTCCAATGAATTGGAGAGTAGGTATTGGCTGTAACTCTTCTGAGATTCAGGGCTCCAATGGCGTATGAACAGACGGAAGGTGTAAGTCTCTGAGACGTTTATTTAAAGGGTATAGTGTTAATTATAAGCTCAAATAAAAAGGGTAGAAGAATCACGTGTAGGGAAATTATAAATGACTCAGGCTGAATTTTGAAAGCAGGTTCATTCCTTTCCATTCTCCTGGTAGATTTTTGGAACAGGTGAATTTGGTGACATTTATTTCCACACACATCTGTGGAAACACAGGTGACTGGTCAGATTTTCCCCTTTTATGTTGCATGCAAGCCCTACACGGACTTGCCATTTTGACAATGAATCTCTTGGTGGGACTCTTGATAGCACACTCACTGGGGGATAAGGGGGGAAGACGCTGTATAGTATGTGGTTACATGCAGAGCGTTGGAGTCAGGCCGACTGAGGCTCACATGCCAGTCCACCAGTCATAAGCCATGGCACTTAGAACCTCAGTTTCTAAGAATTGATTTCTTCTAATCTTAGTTCCCTCATTCCCATCAATAGGGAATGATGGCAGACATTGTTCAACACTGGGTTGTTTGAGGATTAAGGTAATGGGGCAAAGCCCCCGACTTCTCCATGGCTGAGACCAGGGAGGTGCACGCCGCATCAACCTCCTGCCCCAGTGCCTGAGTGAGTTTGGGTTAGCAGTTCCTCCAGCAGTCACCCTAGAGGAAGTGGAGCTGCAGATCAGAGTTGCAGCATTTCACTAACCAAACTTCTTAAGTCCACAACTGCAGTATCAACTCAAGTAGAAGAGTTTGCCTTCAAATGTATAGAAAATGCATGTTTCCTTGACACATGGTGGGACCTCCTGAAAGAAGTCTAGGATTCTTTGATTTGGCAGGATTCATTAGTCGTGGACATAATGACCTTGTAACAATTCACTTTTCCCCGTATGCATTTGCATAAGAACCACATATATAGGATAACTCTCTCTAGCTGTTATGTGTATTAAGAATGAAAGTTTCCTTGATTTCCTTGATTTTTGTGAAAGCAGAATACTGATGTTATTTTTAATAATGGTAAATTATTGGTATGAAGGTTAATCTCATCAGTAGAAAATTAATATTAATAATGCTACAGTGCTACCACTAGTAAACTGGGTAGACCATTATTCATTTTGCAAGAAGATTCCAAGAATGGCAGAGTTTGAGGGGACATTGTAGTTTAGCCTCGTTTTACAGACCAGAGCTTTGATTAAGGTTGCCAGTGCTAGGTCCAGCTCCCTTGGGCTAAGTTCCCTTGAACTAATGATGGTGTCTTAATTACCTCCACATCTCCAGCACCTGTAATAGTCTCCTGACTAAAAACAACACTCACTAGATGTTTGTTGAAGAGTTGGCAAACATAATTAAAGCTGTTTTTTCCTCCTATTTTTAGCATCAAAACCAATGATTTCTTTACTTTAAAAAAATTTTCCACTTTTTGTGGGGATTTGAACTTTGACAATTGCTTTTTAAAATATATGATAAGTATTTTTTGCCCTTTTATTATGCTGTTTTTTAAAAGCCTTTACTTCAGAAAATGAAAGCCTGTCTGGAAAAAAATACATATTTTTTCTCTATTTCTATGGTTAACTGCTTTTATAGTTAATGTTTCCTGTATTTATTCATTTGATTGCTGTCTTAAAAGTGCCTTGTCAGAGTTAAGGGTTCTGAGCTGTTGCATTTGGAGCTTTGGAAGTTGTTTATGTACCAATTCTAAAGAAGTTTCGTTGTTTCTAATGCATCACATTTAAATAGAGTGATTGTTTTCATGTTCCTTGATCTTAGTGACAATGTTGTTTTTCTCCTTCTCTTTCATCTTATATATTGTTTTTTTAATGGTTTGTGTCATACATGTCAATGATTAAGCCAACGGATTCTCTACCATATAACTTCTGTGACATTTTGATATGGCATCTTAATTCTTTGTATATATGGAGATGTATACAGACGATTTTCTAAGGTCCCGCAATGGGGCTATGAAAGGAGGCAAATGGATAGGAAAAGAATAATTTTGTTTAGCATATTAGGTCATATTTTTTAACTATGGCTTTAAGTTAAAGATCACACATAGGTATGATGTCTGTACCAAAGAGATGCTTATTTTGAAATTAGAGAAATATTTTTCTTATATATCTTGAAAATAGCAGTTGTTAAAATGTGCAAAAATAAACCCTTATTCAAAACAAAAAAAATGTGATGGAGAATCAAAGCATGAATGCCCAGAAAGTAGTAAGTGACCCCCACATGGCAGGGACCCCCTGACAATGGTATTGTGTCAAATGCCTGGCCACCGTGCATGAACTCCAAGCACTCTTTTAAAGCATTAGCCACAACGTCAGGGTCTAATGAGGATTTTAATAATGTGAAAACAAATCTGTGGAAAAATTACAAGTATATTTTTTGGGTGAGAACATACAGTTTAATTTTGCAGACAGCACACAATCAATGGGAGAGAGCTCATAGGACTACTTAAGAGTATATGTATTTGTTATTTTAATTAAGCATAAAGTCAGTTTCTTTCCAAAGCCCTCTGAGCCACCAACCCTTTAAACTAGCTATGGATATAGTGGGATGCCGCAATGGTCAGAAGGAATTGTCATTTAGGACACATAAGGGGATGTCCTCAATCAGTATCAGAACCTCTGGAGGTGGCCCATGGACCCACCATATTTGTTTCTTAACCTTATAACAAGGGGGATGGTGCGAAGCAGCAGGGGAAACCGTGTGGCTTTTGTGGACTCTTCAATGGATACAATAACTAGGTTAGAAAATGCAGGGTGCATCTAATTAATGAACCAAATTACAGTACAGTCCCTAAATAATTGTAATCAGAAATAAAATCCCATTTCTGTCTGAAGCAGAGCCTCATCATGCTGTTCGTGGAGCCAGGCTGTCCTTGGGAAAACCTAGAATGGGCTTCACTCTCATTTCTGTCTTTAACGTGATTACTGCATACCCCAGGTCACTCCCATCGTTCTGGGCAGGGAAAAACGCCCTCTTTTAGGGATGGTTTGTCAGTGGGTGATGATGGTCTTTTGTGCCAGGGCAGGCTTGGTTAGACCATTTGTTTGGAAGGGTGGTGCGTGTGTGCACACGCATGTGTGCACATGTGTGTGTGTGTGCGTGTGCATGAGTCCCTGTAAGACTTTTTTTTTTTTTTTGAGACAAGCTGCTATTCCTCTGCATTAAAATAATAGCCTAATTAATTTTAATATTCGCCTGACTGTGCATCTAAGTCAGTTGAAGGATGTGTCACAGGAGGAAAATACTAATAGGATATGTGCCAATTTGCAGTTTAAGTAAGGCTGCCTCTAATATGAGCTGAAGAGCTTTTGTATTAACCTCTAACAATGGAGAGAATCAGCCTCGGAGGCTGATTACTTAAGCAACCTCCAGATATATTCACACAGCCTATTTAAATTCCAATCATTCCCACATACTATTCCCACCTATATAATTGTCAACTGGCCCTTATCATTATTTATTATGCAAAATTGAATTTTTTTGAAGCGTGAAGAATGAAGTAATTTTGTATGCAAACAGTTAAAACTCTCATGTGGATTCTGATTACGTACATGTTGATAAATTCACTTATGATGAGTGACAGTGTGAGATTTTGGGGTCAGATCGGTCAATCCGTGGAAGACACTGATGAAAATGATAAACTAAATGCCAGAAGTGTCCCCGACGCATCTTGGGATGAAATGTGTAAAATGTCAGTGTCTAGCCGATGTCTATTAATAACTAAATATGATTGTGTGTAATGAGCAGAGATTTTCATGGTGATTGAAGTATGATTTCTTTTGATCTTCCAGATGTTGCTGCTTAGAAATTCATATTGCGCTTTTACTGATAAACGCATAATGACCTTTTCAAACCTTTTAACTGTTAAAATTCCTATTATTTCTAGCACCCGAGTCAAGCTGGTGAGCTTATATTTCCTCGCCATTTTGGGCTGATGTTCTGTCCTTTGTTGCATGTCCCCCCTTTACACTTTACTCCCCCTATCCTTCAGCAAACGTCCTCCCAGGTGGAGCTGGTAAGGCTGAGAGCAAAGTTCCTGGCAGCCCTGGGCTCTCTTTGGTTGACACAGGCATAGAAGATCTGGTGCTTTAGGAATGGGAGGTTCACGGTGGCTCTCAGAGCCTGAAACAGTGACACTCTGGGTTCAAACAACTTGGAGTTTGGGGGAGGAGGAATGGGGAGGCTCATTCTAGACACACATCTGGAAGTCGTTCAGATCCAGGGCTGTCAAGGAACAGAAGTTCCGGGGAGTGCAGGGCACGTCTTGTCTTTGAGTCTGAGAGTAACCCAGGGCTAGGTAAGGTGAAAAGATATGTCAGGTGGGGCCTGACCCCAGGTTCTGGAGAAGCATAGGGTGACTCTTCAACAGCCATGAGTTGAAAGGGCTAATTGTGAGTTATTAATCTGAAAGCTGAGGTGGTTGTGAATGTGGCATAGACATTGTTATTATCATTGTATGTTTGTGAACTGAATCTTTCATTCAACAAATATTTTTATGGAGCATCCATAAAAATTCCCAGGATGTGCTAGGTACTGGAAATGCAGGATGAATCAAGCACCATCTTGATCCTCAAGTAGTTGAGGTTAAAGCCAGGGAAGAGAGACTTGGAAGCAAAAAAAATCAACAAAATGTACAGGGTGGCCCAAATAGGGAAGGGGTTGATTCTACCTGAAAACTTTCCTGGAGGAGGAGATGCTTAAAAGCTGACTAGCAATTTTTTGTGGTTGTTACATATCCCCCCCTTTCTGCTTGTTCTTGCTGTGTTCATTTTTGTGTTCTTCTGTGTCTGCTTTGTCTCCCCCCATTGCAGCGATGTGCTGAGTCAGCTCACCGCGCAGACAGCTTGCCCCGCTCACAGGCAGCTCTGCTCTGTTTGCGGGCGACTTGCCCTGCCCGTGGCGGCTTTGCCCTGCCCGTGGCGGCTTTTTGCCCTGCCCATGGTGGCTCTGCCCAGCCCATGGCGGCTTGCCCTCTCAAGGTGGTCTGCCCGCTCGTAGAGGCCCCTGGAGCAGAACCCGGGGCCTCCCATGTGGTGAACCGGGGCCCTATCCACTGGGCTACAGCCAGCCCCCCTGAGTAGCATTTAGTAGTGGAGAGGATGTTCGTTAGGATTGGAGGGGAGGGAGGAAGCCTGGCCTCCATGCATTTTGACTCAGCAAGTCTAGATTGGGGCCCAGGAATCTAAAAATCTGCATCCCTACAAACTCCCCAGGTATTCCTGATGTAGATGCTCCTTGGGCCATGATTTTAGGAATATAGTCTTCCTTCCACCTTAGGTGGGTACTTAATTCTTAAAAAATCCTTTCTAGGGCAAATTCCCAAGTCAAAATTATAATAAGAGGAAGTTAGCTATAGTCCTTTCAATAGTTAATAAGCACAATACACATGTAATGATCAATGCTTATATAATTAAAGCTTTAGTGAAAAAAAGAAACAAAAGTTAAACATGGAAGAAATCAATGAAAACAAAGCAAATAATTCAGGAAATGATTACTACTATAAATGAGCAAATCAGCAGGATTCTGAGAGCGTGAACAACCTGTGCCAACTCTACACACAAAGATGACCTCCTGGTGGCTCTTTGTTCAAAATGTTCTGCTGCACTCTAGGCCCCCCAAATCCAAATCAGTTGCCCTCCTGGCACAGAAGTGCCTCCCCAGTCAAAGGAGATCCATTCAATGAAACTTATTGTGAAATCAAATTCTTGTAGCTTTATGGAACAATTTGGTGAATTCCAATGGGTTAGAGGTTTGTATCTAACAAGTTAAATTTTTTGCAAAAACAAACAAACAAACAAACAAAAAACCACAGTTATAAAAGTAGAGAGTGTTTTTTAAAATTCAGATCAAACATTTGGAAAGCCCCTGATGGATCGTCACAGAATCCTAGGATACCACAGAGCACAGCTTGGAAACCATTGATGGAAACCGTTTTTACAATACTCGTGCCAACTGGTCTTTTCTCCTTGGCTCCCTGTCTGTAGAATGGGGCAAATCCTTAGCTGACTTGTTCATGTTTATCCTGACCCTGATGGGTGCACTCTGCTCCTGATTCCATCCTCAGAGCTCATTCTGTCAGGTTTTGCTAAGAACAGAGGAGAATGATTGTCCTGTGTGATGTGCTAAATTCATATGGTGGTTAGGCTAGTGTGTCAACTCGGCCAGGTAATGGTGCCCAGTTGTTTGGTCAAGAAAGCCCTGGGCTAATTGTGATGCTAGACTTTCCACCCCTCTTCTTTTCCAGACTTATAAGTAGACTAAAATCACAACAAGCCCCCAAAGGTGAAGTACAAAGTGTGACCCATGAGGAAGTACGCTATACTCTAAAAGAACTTCATGAGTTTTCTAATTTAAATAGAAGAAATCAGGGGAATAGGTGTGGGAATCTATATTAAGGTTTGAGATAATGGTGGAAATGTAAAGTTGCATTAGGCTGAATTTATTGATAAGGGCCCGCTAAGCAGAGATTCTGGATTCATTGTTGTATTTCGAGGGGCTAGAAAGGGCTCTGACAGTTTGTTTAGGTGGCTGGCTGAAACATGGACCGAAAGATGGCCTAGACCAGGGGTTCTTAACTGTTTTTGTTGCATGGACCCTTTTGCCAGTGAGGTGAAAACCACGGACCCCTTACTAAGTCCACACTATACTGTCAGTTATTTAATAAATATATTACACCTGCACCAATACATCCCCACAAGAATAATGTTTTTTTGAATTTCAATTCAAGCTCACAGAGCCCTTGTTAAGAATCTCTGGCCTAGAATATCTGAGGTCTAGATGCCCATTTTACCTGGTATACTGTAAATGAGGGGATCCAAAGGCTACGAGAGAATGGAATGCTAGAATGGATTCACCATTTAAGACCTGCCCACCCACTCCAGGAATGTTCAGAGGACACACCTTTCACCAGGACTGTGAGGAATAAATTTGTGAGACTAACTCCTCTTCCCTGAAGAGCTCTGTGGTTGCTCTTCTCTGTAGAACAGCTATTACTGTTGAAACTGCCGTCATGGAACTAGAATCCTTAACCACTCTGGGGGTGATCAGATCTGGGCTGACAGAAGCCAAGTAGCAGCACTTATTTGCCAAAGACAAGGTAGGCATGGCTACCACAATTAAAGGCAAACTCAAAGCCACAATCAAAAGAGTCTGAGCTGCAGAGACCTATGGAGTTGGCTAACAGATCTTGGGGTACCTAGAAGTAAAATAGATGGGCAGTCTACTAAATTCTTACTTGATCTGTAAAAGCAAAAATGTTCTAGGTTGAGTGAATAAAACTCTAACTTGAATTACAGAAACAGAGAGTCAGGGCCCCTTAATCAATTCCCAGATTTCAGATAGTTTACAGACCCAGAGGCCCTTGAATGACGAGAAGACCAGGTCCCCTTGGGGAAGGATCCTGCCACACTGCCAAAAATTAATATTGTTAATCTTCCTCCCTGCTTTCCCCAGAGATACCCATGGCCTTTTACCAGGGTAACTGTGCACTGGGGAAAAGGAAATGATCAGACATTTCAGGAATTATTGGACACTGGCTCAGAAGTGACATTAATTCTAGGAGACCCAAAATGTCACTGTGGTCCATCAGTCAGAGCAGGAGCTTATGGAGGTCAGGTGATCAATGGCATTTTAGCTCAAGTCCATCTCAGAGTGGGTCCAGTGGGTCTCTGGACCCATTTGATGGTTGTTTCCCCAGTTCCAGAATGCATAATTGGAATAGGCATACTCAGTAACTGGAAGAATCACCACATTGGATCCCTGACTTATGGAGTGGAGGCTATTATGGTAGGAAAACCAAGCAGAAGCCACTAGAACTGCTCCTACCTAGAAAAACAGTAAATCAAAAGCAATACTGAATTCCTGGAAGGACTGTAGAGATCAGTGCCACCAGTAAGGATTTGAAGAAGCAGGGGTGGTGATTCCCACCACATCTCCATTCAACTTTCCTATTTGGCCTGTGCAGAAAACAGATAAATCTTGGAGGATGACAGTGGATTATTGTAAACTTAACCAGGTGGTGACTTCAATTGCAGCTGCTGTTCCAGATGTGGTGTCATTGCTTGAACAAATCAACATATCCTCTTGTATCTGGTATGCAGCCATTGATCTGGCAAAAGTTTTTTCTCAATTGCCAATTAGTAAGGACCACCAGAAACAGTTTGCTTTCAGCTGGCAAGGCCAGCAGTATACCTTCACTGTCTTGCCTCAGGGGTATATCAACTCTCCAGCCCTATGTCATAATATTTTCCTCAGGGAACTTGATCATCTCTCCCTCCCACAAGACATCACACTGGTTCATTATATTGATGATATCATTCTGATTGGACCTAGTGAGCAAGAATTAGCAATTAATCTAGACTTATTGGTAAGGCATTTGCATAAGAGAGGATGGGAGATAAATCTAACAAAAACACAGGGCTCTTCCACCTCGGTGAAATTTCTAGGTGCCCAGTGGTATGGGGTATGTCGAGATATCCCTTCTAAAGTAAAGGATAAGCTGTTGCATCTGGCTGCTCCTACAACCAAAAAGGAGGCACAACACTTAGTTTGTCTCTTCAAATTTTGGAGACAATATATTCCTCATTTGGGTGTCCTATTCTGGCCCATTTACTGAGTGACCAGAAAAGTTTTGTTGGGGACCAGAACAAGAAGAGGCCCTGTGAAAGGTCCAGGCTGCTGTGATAGCTGCACTGCCACTTGGGCCATATGACCCAGCAGATTCCATGGTGCTGGAAGTGTCAGTGGCAAATAGAGATGCCATCTGGAGCCTTTGGCAGGCCCCTATAGGAGAATCACAGCACAGACCCTTAGGAATTTGGAGCAAAGCCCTGCCATAACTACTCTCCTTTTGAGAAACAGCTTTTGACCTGCTACTGGGCCTTAGTAGAGACTGAATGCTGGACCATGGGCCACCAAGTTACCATGAGACCTGAGTTGCCTATCATGAGCTGGGTATTGTCTGACCCACAAACCACAAAGTTGGGCGTGCACAGCAGCACTCCATAATAAAGTAAAAGTGGTATATATGAGATAGGGCTGGAGTGGGTCTTGAAGGCACAAGTAAGTTACATGAGGAAGTGGTCCAAATGCCCATGGCCTCCACTCCTGCTACCTTACCTTCTTTCCCAGTCTACAACTATGGCCTTTTGGGGAGTTCCTTATCATCAGTTGACTGAGGAAGAGAAAACTCGGGCCTGGTTTACAGACGGTTCCATACAATATGCAGATACTACCTGAAAGTGGACAGCTACAGCACTGCAGCCCCTTTTTGGGACATTCATGAAGGACAGTAGTAAGGGAAAATCCTTTCAGTGGACAGAACTTTGAGCAATGCACCTGGTTGTTCATTTTGCTTGGAAGAAGAAACGGCCAGAGGTGCATTTGTACATGGATTCATGTGCTGTTGCCTGTGGTTTGGCTAGATGGTCAGGGACTTTGAAGGAACATGTTTAGAAAATTGGTGACAAAGAGGTCTGGGGAAGAAGTATGTGGATAGATGTTTCTTTTTTTTTTTTTTAAAGATTTATTTATTTTATTACATATCTCCCCTTCCCCCCCCGTTGCGGGGACGCGCCGAGACTTGGTCACTGCGCAGGCGCGGCTTTCCCCGCTTGTGGGCGGCTTCTGCTTCTATTCACGGCCGGCTCTTGCTTCAGTTCGCGGGTGGCTGGCTGCGCTCCATTCGCGGGTGACCTGCCCTGCCCGTGGCGGCTTTTGCCCTGCCCATGGCAGCTTTTTTTGACCTGCCCACGGCGGCTCTGGCCCGCCCATGGCGGCTTGCCATTCTCAAGGCCATCTGCCCGCTAGGAGAGGTCCCCGGGAACCGAACCCGGGGCCTCCCATGTGGTATCCCAGCGCGCTCTTTATCCACTGAGCTATCTAGCCGGGCCCGATAGATGTTTCTGAGTGGGCAAAAAGCATGAAAATATTTGTGTCCCACATGAATGCTCACCAGAGGGTGACTTCAGCAGAGGAATATTTCAATAATCCAGTGGATAAGATGACCTGCTCTGTGATTACGACTCAACCTTTTTCCCCAGCCACTCCTATTATTATTGCCCAATGGGCTCATGAACAAAGTGGCCCTGGAGGTAGGAATGGAGGTAATGCTTGGGCTCAGCAACATGGACTTCCCCTCACAAAGGCTGACTTGGCTTCAGCCACTGCTGAGTACCCAGTCTACCAGCAGCAGAGACCCACACTCAACTCCCAATATGACACCATTCCCTGAAGTGACCAGCCTGATTGGACCACTCCCATCATGGAAGGGGCAGTGATTTGCTCTAATTGGAATAGACACGTACTCCAGATATGTGTCTGCCTTCTCTGCACGCAATTGCTTCTTCCAAAAACTACCACCTGTGGACTTACCAAATATCATCCACTGCCATGGCATTCTACACAGCATTGCTTTTGACAAGAAACTCACTTCAGAGCAAATGATGTGCAGTAAGGGGCACATGTTCATGGAATTCATTGGTCTTACCATGTTCCCCATCATCCTGAAGCAGCTGGATTGAAAGAATTGTGCAATGGCCTTTTGAAAACTCAATTATGGTGACAACTAGGTGGCAATACCTTGCAGGGCTGGAGCAATGTTCTCCAGGAGGCTGTGTAGGCTCTAAATTAGTATCCAGTCTATGGTGCTGTTTCTCCCATAGCCAGGATTCACAGGTTCAGAAATCAAGGGGAATCAAATGGAAATGGTACCACTCACTATTACCCCTAGTGATCCACTAGGAAAAGTTTTGCTTCCTGTCTCTGCAACCTTAAGCTCTGCTGGTCTACAGTCTTAGTTCCAAAAGGAGGAGTGCTTCCACCAGGGAATACAACAATGATTCCATTGAACTGGAAATTAAGACTGCCACCTGGCCACATTGGATTCCTCATGCCTCTGACTCAACAGGCAAAGAGGGGAATCACTGTATTGGCTAGGGTGATTGATCCTGACTATCAGGGGAAAATAGGACTGCACCTAAACAATGGAAGTAAAGAAGAGTTTGCCTGGAATACAGGAGATCCCCTAGGGCACCTCTTAGTACTACCATGCCCTGTGATTAAAGTCAATAGAAAATTGCAACCACCCAATCCAGGAAGGACAAATAATGGCCCCAAATCTTCAAGAATGAAAGTTTGGGTCACCCCACTAGGTAAAGAACCGTGGCAAGCTGTGTTGCTTGTTGAGGGTAAAGGGAACATGGAATGGATAGTGGAAGAAGATAGTGATAAATATGGACTTTGACCACATGATCAGTTACAGAAACGATGATTGTAATTTTCATTAATATTTCTTCCTTGTTTTGTTATGAGTATGTTTGTTTATGTACATAAAACAAATATCTTTGCTTTCTTCCCTAACTTTTCCCCTTATCATATGACATAAATTGTATTAGTATCATGTCATAGTATTTAAGGATGTAAAGTTTAAGAGTGATTATTACCCAAGGATTTGTACCCTATTCTGGAGGGATATAATGTGTGTCTGGTTGTACACAGGACAGTTGAGTATTGTTAGGTGGAAATATATATCTATATACCTATGTATTTATATATCTATATATCTATCTCTGTTATTGTTTTTATTTAGAGACTAAGTAAGCTTTAAGGTGATATGTTTGGCTGCTCAGTTGACAAGGGGTGGGCTGTGATGGTTATGTTAATGTGACAACTCAGCCAGGTAATGGAGTCCAGTTGTTTGGTCAAGCAAGCACTGGGCTAATTGTAATACAAGAGCATTTCATGGACTTTAATCATCAGTGAGTTGATTGCATAGATGTCTGGAGACTCTCTTCAGCAATGAGTGACATTTTATCCAATCAGTTGAAGACCTTAAGGAGAAGTGATTTCAGCATTCAGAGAGAGAATTCCCATCTCTACTTTGGACAGCCAGTATCTCCTAGGGAACTCATCAAGGACCTTCATTGGAGCCCCTGGTTTGTAGCCTGCCCTATGGAATTTAGACTTGTGCATCCTCATGGTCATGTGAGACAATTTTATAAAATATCATACTATTTACAGATATTTCTTGTTGGTTCTGTTTCCCTATAGAACCCTAAGATAGCCCATAAGAGCCCAACTAATAAAACCAGAGGATTTAGGGGCCCTCTGAGGTCCCAGTATACTACTAGACTTGACAAAGTATGATTTTTGTAAACCAAGGTGAATTTTCTAGCAGTTTCAGAACTTTTTACTGTCTTGACATCTTGGTGGTTACTTGAGTAAAAGCTGAAATGAAGTGAGAAAACAGATTGTCAAGGCAGTGTTGGATGAGCTGTAAATGCCTGAGAAATCCAATGCTTCTCATTAGGATATCTTGACTGTTTGCTACCCTCTCCCTCCAATCCCATCCCCATGTCTCCAACCCTTCCCAGAAAAATCTCCTGGCAGAAAGAAGAAGTTAAGGACAGGTTGTCATCTGTCTACACCAAGGTCTTTCTAAAATGTGGCAATACTCTGTTGGATTATATATGCTTCTGGGCCTGAGACTCTGAAGAGCCTCCAGGCAAGCCCAGGGAAGCAGTAGAGAAGGTGGGAAATTGGCTTCTCAGGTTCCTGCATTAGGAAACAGCCAGCAGTGCTGATATCTGTCAGCACTGACATCTCATGGACAGAAATGACCAAACTGGGGAGACTGCGTGGTGTAGGAGTGTAGGTTCTGACTGGCGTTGTCTGGACTTGCTTCTGCTCAGGAGGGCTGGTCTCTGGGAAAGGCAGCCTCTGGGCACGCAATGGGACGCACTGTCCTCTTTCTGGTGCTGAAGTCCATGCATCTGCTGCTTCTGTCAGACCAGTCCTACACAGGCACACCTCCAGACATTACCAGATCTCTTTTAGGAAAATACTGAGACATTCCAGGGACAAGTTGGAGCCTGGGATAAGACCCCTGGAGATTCAGAGTTACTAATGGTAAAGGAAAGAAGCAAGACTCAGGAGTCAAGATGCAAGCCCTTACAAGACAAAGAGAAGCAGGATGCAGCCAGACCTATTCAACCCCTGTCTCTGGGCTATTTAACTCCATATCCCTTTGTGTCATCTATAAGCCAGGAGTTAGAACACCTGCCTGGGAGTGGGAAGATGTAGGCACCAAAGACACACTTTGCCTTTAATTTTTTTTTTTTTTTGCCTATGGAAAGTGGTGAAAAAATGAAAAGGAGAATTGGTAACAGAGCCAGAGCAAATCACACCCTGCTAGAAGGAAAAGACCCTGAGGAGTCTTTTTGACTCTTAAAAAATGAATCATAGACTGTTCTGGAAAAAGGCATCTATGCCAGCATTCCATCCCCATCTCATTTAATGGTGCTACCATTCACTGAGTTGCTCAAGGCAAAATATTGGGAATTTTCCTGGGGAGCAGGTGTAGTCCAGTTGGTTGAGTGTCTGCTTCCCATGTACGAGGTCCCAGGTTCAATCCCTGGTGCCTCCTGAAAAAACATTAAAAAATAAAAGAATTATCCTTGAATCTTCTCTCTCTTTCACTCTCCCACATCAAGTCACATCTTTTCTTATCAAACCACCAGTAGGTACTCTCAACTCAGTATTCAAAATTACTCAGAATCTTGCCACTTGTCAGCACCTCCCAATCTTTCTCCTTAGTCCAAGCCACTATCATCCCTCACCAGAAGCACCACCTCTGGGTCCTTACACTTGCTGTATCTTTGATCTAGAAAGCCCACCTTTAAGATCTCTACATGGGTGCTCACTCTCAATTTCAGTTCTACCTTAATGTCACCTCTTCAAAAAGGCCTTTTCTGTTCACCTTATATAAAATAGCATTCTCCCCCATTACTTCCAATCTCTTCATCCTGCTTTATTTTTCTCATAGACTTACCACAACTTGACATTATAAATGATCTCTCTGCCATAACATAATGTGATCCCCATGTGGGTAGGAACTTTGTTCATCCTGTTCATAGCTTGTGCATCCCTAGTGTTTGGAATAGTGTCTTGCATATAAGTATTCCAATTAATATTTGCTGAATGAATTAATAATGCTATAAGTAAAAATGTATTGAGGTTATTTCAAGCATTTCTATCCCCTCAGCTTCCTACACTCACTGGCGTATTAAGAAGTAGCCTCTTCTGAAATATGCTTGTTTACTTTCTGCCTCTTTAAAGTCCATCAGGATGAGGCCAAAAAGCTTGTTACACTATATTTCCAAGCCCATTAATTTTAGTGGATTTCTTTAAGATGAGTAGCTCAGGTATGTATTTGCCTTAGCTGAGAATGGTTTCACTCTGTCTTCTCATGTGAAATGACGAGTATCAGAATTCCAGAACTCCAGAGCTAGAGAGATTTTTGAACATCTAATTCAAACTTCTGTTTCTACTGTGACAGATCTGAGTCCCGAAGAGGTAAATTGGCTGGCCCAAGATCACGGAGCTGGTGAACGATAGCCCCAGGGTTCTCCAAATTGTCTCCTGGTTAATTGGATTTCCTTTAAAATTACATATAACTTTAAACTCTAGTATAGAAGATCCTTTTTGAAAGATGTTACTAGGAGTAAAGTTGGGGAGGAGGTGACAAGCTGGGGACAAATAGAACTTCCATTTTCAGAAACTCTTTTTCAAAGAATGGATAAAATATTTCTGCCCATGTTCTTTCTATGATTACATATAATTACCAGTGTGGGGTTTTGCTCATATCCAAGCCACAATTAATCAATGAGAAAAATCTAGGCTTCTTGAGAAAATCTAGGAATTGAAAGTTGGATGTGGAAATTTGTGACCTTCATGGAACTAAATTAGTTCCTGGCACTAAGTGCTGAATAAATATTTGTTGACTGAGTGAATGAATTTATAATTTTAAGCCTCTGGCTCTCTTAGTTAATCCAGGAGTCCCGGGAAATCAGTCTTTGTAAAGTTTTGATCAAAGATGCCTTAAATCCTTCTGGAACAAGGCAGGATATGCATAATAATAAAAAATGATGGGATGCAAGTGTCAGTGAAAGAGAAGGAGGAATATTAAATATTAATTCATTGCCTACTATGTGCTAGGCACTGAAAATACTAAGAAGAACAAGAAAAAGACAACCTTTCCATAAAATAATTCACAGCTCAGTGAAGGAGAAACACATGTAAATAAAGTCTGAGGATACAGTGCTGTGATAGAGGTTTGCATGGAGTCCTTGGCCCATGAAATCATGCTGACTGGAGGTTGATGTCACCACACCTAAGCTAGGTCTTTAAGGATGCATAAGAGTTTCCCAGATGGACAAGGGGAGGATCAAGCTGTCAGAGGAACAGAATTATGAAAGAAAGTGGGATTTGGTGAGTTACAAGTTGTTAAGTGTGATTAGAGGACAGGGTGCATTTGGGGAGTGGATTGAGAGCTGAGCTGGAAGGTGGGCAGGGGTGCAGGTGTGAAAGACCTTGTATCTTATATTTGTGGGCATTTTATTCAAAAGAGGGAAGAGCCACTGAAGGGCCTAAATGACAAGATCCTTGGGAGGATCCCACTGATGGCTGTGTGAAAATGGATCCGGGGTGGGGCAGAGATAGAGGGAGAGAGCTTTAGGAGGCTATTTCAGTAAACCAGTGGAAAACAAGGAAAGCTTGACCTAAGGCAATGGCAGTATGGATGGGGAGTGGAGAGGCGCATCTGAGTTACCGTCAGGAATTTTAACAAAGAGTTTGAAGCCGGGCTGGATAAAGTGATGGGGAGACGGAGAGAAAACTCGAGGAAGAAGACTCTCTGCAGGCTTGATAGCTCCGTGAAGGATGCTGCCATTTATGTTGATGGGAAACACAGGGAAAGGAATAGGCTATGGGGAGAAAGATTTTTCTACATTGAGTCTGAGGTGTGATGGGTTTTAGGTGGGAAAATCAGCTGGAGCTAAAGGTCTGGAGGAAATTTTGGGTTAAGGACCAAAGCTTTGGCATCATCTGTCTACAATAAGATTGGTAGCTGATTTCAAGATATTGGGCCAACTTTTCCAGGCGAAATATAGCAGATTGAGTAAGGGAGAAACAATCCAGGCAGGAAATACCTTAAGTAGCTCTGAAACTTACTATGATTATAATATTATTATTAGACAGATTTAGTGAGATGTATATGGCACCTTTCGATTTATAAAGGGCTTCCTTATATATAGTTTTGTTATTACAATAAACAAATTTGTTGATATCTTTCCCATCATGTTATTTATTAATTTTTATTAACTCTTTTTCTTTTTTTTTTTTAAAGATTTATTTACTTTTATCGTTTTTTTGTTGTTGTTACATATCCCCCCCCTTTTCTGCTTGCTCTTGCTGTGTGTCCATTCTTCTGTGTTCTCCTATGTCTGCTTTGTCTCCCCCCATTTTTGCGGCGACGTGCCGAGTCGGCCCTCCATGCAGGCGGCTCGCCCTGCTCATAGGTGGCTCCATTCCGTTTCACGCGCGGCTCCGCTCAGTGTTTTGCAGGCAGCATGGCTCCGTGTTTTGCGGGCTGCTCAGCTCTGTGATTCGTGCGCGGCAGCTCCGTGTTTCATGTGTGACTTGCCATGCCCGTGGTGGCTCCGCCCTGCCCGTGGTGGCTTTTTGCCTTGCCCCCGGCGGCTTTTCCCCGCCCACGGCAGCTTGCCTTTCTCAAGGCCATCTGCCCGCTCGGAGAGCTCCCCAGGAACCGAACCCGGGGCCTCCCATGTGGTGTACCGGCGCCCTTATCCACTGGGCTATACAGCCGGCTCCTCTTTTTCTTTTATTAAAAGGGGATACAATCTATCATAGGCATTGTGCCACACTGATGAAGGTTATATATGTGGGAGGTTGTGGGAGGTGTGGGAGGGTGGCATATGGGTTCTCCTAAAATTTCTGTGTAACATTTATGTAATCAATGTAACCTAAAAAAAATATATATATATATATTTTAAGCTCTTCCTCCTCAAGAGGTTTCATCAATCGATATTGCTTTATTTGTGTCACTAGTCTCTGCTTAAATTTCTTTACCGCTCCCTGTTGCCTAGAGGAAAAATTCCAAAATCTTTAGCCTGACATTCA
>PVKH010011465.1:0-17754 GCA_004027955.1 Chaetophractus vellerosus
TTGCAGGCTTGCAAAGATTCTGTGAAGATATAGAGATGATGATTGGATTCCAGCCAAACATTTTCTGGAAAGTCTGCTGGGCATTTGTAACCCCAACCATTTTAACCGTAAGGATTACATGCTTTATTGTGCAGATAGCCCCTTGCACGTGTACGGGAAGCTTTAGGTTTGAGCAAAGTGTGTGCTTTCGTATGAGCCTGGGAGGCTGATGGAGGTGGGTATTATACTTGCCTTTCAGAAGAGGATACCTAGATACAGAAAGGTGAAGCGGTTTGCCTAAAGGTGCTTCATGGCTCAGGGGCGGAGTTGGGATTCATGCGCACGGGTCTGGAGCACCTCGACAGGGCATCGCCTGTTACGTCCAGGCTGCCTCAGGTGCTGATATCTGATGGAATCGCAGCTAACCTTCACCGTATACTAAGCATGTTCCAGGCTCTGTTCAAAGTGATTTAGATGCGTTGCCTCATTTCTCCCTCACAGCGGCTCTGTGAGGTTGGCACTGTAATTATCTCCACTTTACAGATGAGGAAACTGAAGCCCAGAGGTTAGGAGACGTGTCTAGCACTGCACACCTATTGATTAGCACAGCTGGATTCAAACCCAAGCAGTCTGGCTCCAGAACTCGAGCTCTTAGCCACTGCTCAATACAGCCGCTTTACGACTAACATGGCACTAATTAGACTTTTATTGTTAATTTTATTGCCTTTGAAGACTATCTTGTCATCCTCATGTGTGATGATGGCATTTTGGGATCATCTGACATTCATCTTATGAAAGGTCAGAGGCCTCCATGTGTCAGCAAATCAGCACTTAGATTCATGTCCTGTCACCCGTGTGGTAGGTGGCCAGCTTTGTCCCACTCCACTCTCCATCCACAGTAGTTGCTGGAGATCTCATCTCTCCCCCTCCTCCTCCCTGGCTTGCGATGTCATCTCTGCAAAGCTGCAGAATGTTGACTGTAGTACCTGATGGACCCAGTAGGTGGCACTAGAAACCAGATTAAGATCCTTGTTTCACTACAAGGAAAGCTCCAGCTTCTCTGAAGGGACAGGACAGGATGAAAGTACAATTGTAAAGAAAAAATATAATTTCCTTTCTTTTGCTGTCACAGAAGTGGATTTTAATCAAAACACTTCAATTTATTCCTGAAAAGCTAGGAGCTTAGACGTAAAAACCATTCAGTGTTTATCTCCTTTTACACTGACATGGACAACTTTGGTATGGTGCCTGCATTTTAGAGACTATAATTTGTATGAAAAGCCCTACCCACTTTGGGGCACATGAGTTGAAAAAGACTAAAATAAGTTTTCAGTCTCTCAGATTCAGGACTGAATGTGTATATGAAGAACTTAGATTGACCCAATCGATGGGAGGAAAACATGTGCCGAGCACCTTCGGGTGACAGACCTCCCACTCAGGAAATTGCTACTATACATATTCTTGGCTGAAATAAAAACTAGAATCTGTTCTAGGTGCTACTTTCCTTTTCCTCCAATCCTAAAAGAGATTAAGCTTCAGAGAATTTTATTATATTCTGCAGAAACATTTCACATAATAATCAGCAGCACTACTATTTGCTGATGTCTATTCTGTGCCAGATATTTTATGAACATTCTCTCTAAAGCTTATGACCACTATGCCTGGTAGGTTAGGTAGGTTCTTACCCCATTTTACAGATGAGAGCACTGAGGCTTAGAGAGGTTAAGGAACTGGCCCAAGGCCACAAAGCTTGCAGGTAGCAGAGCCAAAAATTGAATCCAGGCTGTCTAGGCCTTGAGCCCGTGCTCCAACATTTTGAAAAACCCTGTGCTTTCATCTCCAAGTGCAGCTTGGATAGGTCTGGATTCAAATAGTCCTAATCTTCTTCAAGAGCCCAGTGTCTGGGGAGAGGAATTCTAAGGACTTGCTGTGTTTTCTGAGAAAGTTACTCAATTATGCTGTGCTTTACCTGGTTTAGGTTATAAAATTCACACCAGAAACCTGTGAAGGGGTCATAGGAAATATCCTGAACCAGATTCCCCTTCTGTGTTGTTTGGGAGCTAGGGCCCATTAACAACATCAATTCCATCACGATCATCAACCACTAAGTTTCTCTCCAGGCCCTTCTTTTACTGCCATCAGCAAAAGGCCAAGGTGGATATGACTCAGTGGCTAAATTAACATCCCTCATGGCCAGGCCCATGCAAGGGGCAGGGTTTTATCAAAGCTGACTTGGCTGAGGGAAATTTATGGCAAAGAACACATTTGTAAAGATTATTTTGATATGCTATTCATACAACTGGAAATGGGAGCCAAAGGACCAAACCTAACACTTATCTTTTGCCATTTGCACTACTGTAAAATGGATATTGTGGTGTGCTGGAACAGGCTAACATTATGGCTTAAATTACTTTGATGTCCCTGAAATAAAATAATAAAATTGGTCATTTTTATATATGCCTTTATGGATTTATAGAGCTATAAATATTTTCCATGCAATTACTGTATACATAGTCAGATCACGTTACTGAGTTATGCACAAACATAAGCAGATGTATTGCTATTTATATACTAAATGAAATAGAGCAACTTGCCATAATTACTTTAGGCCATACTGCCAATAGACTGGTTAATAAAGCTTATAATTCTAGGGGCAAATGTTTATAAAGGGGCCTAGAGTCGATATCTCCTTCCAGAGGAGTGTTTGTTTTCAAGCATAGTCTTCAGGCTTGTGTTGCTTACAGTCGATATATTGAATTATTGGTGCATTGAAATAACCACTTACCCCAGCAGCTTGGGCTTTGCAGTAATAATTAGATGACTTACATTTGTACAGTGCTTCATGCTTTGCCAAAACACTTCCTTATATTATCTTTCCTGACATAATTCCCTCCAAACATTTTTAGGCAGTTCTTTTACTGCTTAGGCTAGGGCAAGAGGTGGGTGGTAGGAAGGGATTTATGTAGGTAAATTGTTCTAGGCTGATGCTGCCCTCGGCAGGATGAATGCCAGGAACCACGCAACTTTTTCTGGGAAGTATCCCCCAAAGGTATGCCTCGAGTGGTTAGAACCCCTCTTCTGTCTTTTTAGACGCCTGTTTTCAGCACACCTGGCCCCTCGTTCCTCCTCGGTCGCTCTAACTGAAGTGTGCAGTGAGAGGAGATGATGGGCAGGAAATACATCACGACTTGCCTTAAAACTGAGTAAATACCAGACTGTTTGTTCCCAGAAAACCCCTGTGCTGTAGCCACAATGTGACATACAGCCATTTTTATAGCAGAGAAGTCTGAGACGTTAAGGTCCTCAGCTAATTAGTGGCAGAGCCGAGATGAGCCTGCTGGACCCTGGGCCCCCCGCCGGGCCCCCCCATTTAATAATGATGCCCATTCACCTGAATCAGTTCAGAAGGGGCAGAACATCCACTGTCCCTGTGCTGTGGCTTATTTTAAGACTAAGCTTCCGCCTCAGTCACTTCTTGCGGGTCACTCTGGGTCTTAGCCAGCTTGAGAGGCAGCTCCTGGATGTGGGCCTTTCTCCATTCAAGGAGAAAGAAAGGCGACTCCATTTATTTTTTAAAAATTAAAACATATAAGTCTAATGGGTTTCTTTCTTATAACAAAATCTTGATTACCCATTCTAGAAAATACAGACAACAGCTCACCCCTTAAAACTCCCTGCCATCCTTCCCTCCTGCCTCTTCCTGTCAATCACCTTGGTGCACATCCTTTAAACTTGTCCTCTCAGCCTATGTCTCTATGTATGTAACTGCATTGTTCAGTTCCTAGGAGATGGCAAATACAGGGTCAGCATCTGACCAAGCACGTGTGATCTTCACCTCCCTGCGTTTAAGTTTCATCATTTGGAAAACCCTCTCTTTCAGGGTTGTTATGAGTATAAAATGAGATAATGGATACAAAAGCAGTTTGGGGGCCTCAATTCATGCCTGTTGGATGAATGAATAATTTACAACACTGCCCTAACCGTGTGTTTTTCTTTTCTTCTCAGTTTATCCTTTGCTTCAGCTTTTACCAGTGGGAACCAATGACCTATGGCTCTTACCGTTACCCCAACTGGTCCATGGTGCTCGGGTGGCTAATGCTTGCCTGCTCTGTTATCTGGATCCCAATTATGTTTGTGATAAAAATGCATCTGGCCCCTGGAAGATTTATTGAGGTAATTCTATCAGCTCCTTTCTCCTGCCATCTGCTCCCAAGGGAGAGCCCCTGAAAGCTCTGTGCATTGAAAAACAAAAGATTCAGTAACCCTACTCAAGAGGGAGACTCAGTGATTAAGTGGTTACAGTTGCCACCGATTCTATTAAACCCATTTTTATTATGTATTATTCTGCTAATGGAGGGATCCGCCAATCCTCAGGCTGGGCTGTTATTATGCTATTCCTCAGTGCAGTGACAGCTCTGGGGAATAAATGATCTGAGTGTCTCCTCTTTCCCTGGAGCTTCCTCCTCCTCTCCCCTCATCCACAATTTAAATCCCGTGTTTGATTTTTAACTACACATCAGATTTCCTCTTTCCTGATGGTCCTCTCTGTCCAAGTCTCCTCTCTCCCAAATAGCTATTCCTTTCTGGGGTCACAGCTAAATTTAAAATCCTTACCTCTTCCTGTTGTGCCTTGGATTAGTGATAGCTGAGGGGTCTAAGTTGTTTAGAAAGTCACCACCCCTGCAGAATGCAATGAGAGAGCCAGGGAATGGCTGGTATGGGGTGACTTATTTTTCTTTGTCAATAAATCCCTTGCTGAACCCATTTCCCATTTCTAATGCCAGAATTCCCCACCTGTATTCCAGAGTGGATGGGAAGGGCATTCCTGCTTGTTGAGCTACCAGTAAAGTGGGATCAGGTTTTGTTATTCATGAGAAGTAACTTGCTCCCATGTGCTAGGAATCAGTCAGCGCAGTCCCTGTCTTGGAGATCTGGGAGTCTGGCGTTTTTTGACTAGACCAGTGCTGCTCAGAAGGTGGTCCAGGGACCAGTAGCATCAGCATCACCTGGGAGCTTGTTGGAAATGCAGATTCTTGGTTCCCTTCCTGGATCCACTGAACCAGAATCTCTGGGAAGTGGGACTCTGGCAGCTGTAGTTTAACAACCCGCCCAGGTGATTCTGATGCACATCAAGTTTGAGAGCACTGGACTAGGTCAATATGAGGAACATCTGCCTGTGGAGGCCAGAGAGGAGCAACTCTGTGGGCCCTCCTCTTGGCCAGGCAGATGGAGAAAAGAAAGAGGCCTCTGGAGAATGTAACTGAGGCTCAGGAGGGGAAAAGAAACTTGGGAATTAGGTACCTGAGTAATACTTAACACAGAGGTCCACGTGAAGGGGTGGTGGCCTTCGTTTTCATTGGACTAAAGATGGAGACAGAGTTGGTAGAAGAGAAGCATAGGCATCTTCTTACTGAGGCAGGATTGATGCGTCATCCTTGGGAAGTTCTGTCTCTTCTCCCATCAAGGTAAATTACTGTGGCCCCATTGACCCTGGGGGTGGCTCAGTCACCCCCAGATGAACCTCCCACCAACTGACCCAGAAATCTCTTTCCCTCTGAACAGAAGCTGGATTAGCCTCTGCTACTTTGTCTTAGGCTGAAATTCTCTAAACTGTTGAGTCTGCTATATAAATTTATTATGGTTGATTTGGGACACAAAGGTTGCAAACTGATGATTAAGGGGAGATTAAACTAACAGCTATAAGAACTAACTTCACTTTAATAGGTAATAAACAGATAATTGTTCCCTCTTATGTAGTCAGAAATATGTTTTCTTTCCTTTTTCTAGAAAATGTTCCCATCAAATTATGTTTTCCATAAAAAGTTTAGTTGAAGGATTAGGGACATTCCTATTATTTTTAGCTTGCCTGCAAGAATCCACACTGTTGAACCAAGTCAGAAGCACATATTTTTGTCAACAGATAATTAAAATCTTTGCAATGTATCTTTGGGTTTTTTTGAGGGGGGGCATTTATGTAATTTTGGGAAATATGCTAAACAAAATCCAATTATTTTGATGTAGCAACCAACTGTTGAGACTGTAGAACAAAGTAATTGAGCATATGTCCTTTGCAGACTGTGTTTGGCAGTGGAGGGGGAAGCTCACAGATTCTCTTCATTTGGAGGCAAAAAAAAAAGTAAAAATAAAATCTGAGCTCTTTATACTCTATTAATCTTGTGCAAGGCAAACACTGAGCAGTAGTATATTGTAATATTGCTTGCAGGGTGATGTAAATAATTTCAAGTGAACCAAACTCAGTCTCCTCTCTAATGTCCCTGGCCTGGTTAATTAATGGGGCGGATCTCCTAACTGCTTCTTTTGGGGGAGAGAGGTCTTCTTGGCTCAACCAGGGGCTCTGGCAGATATGGCTCTCAGCAGCTTGGCTATGGGATGGCTGGTGCCTAGGGGAGGAAGGTACGTTACTTCTGTGACCCTGTGTGTCTTTGGCTTCTTTGCAGAGGCTGAAGTTGGTGTGCTCACCGCAGCCTGACTGGGGCCCATTCTTAGCTCAGCACCGTGGGGAGCGTTACAAGAACATGATCGACCCCTTGGGAACCTCTTCGCTGGGACTCAAACTGCCAGTGAAGGATTTGGAACTGGGTACCCAGTGCTAGTCCGATGGCATAGGATGTTCCAGACGTGGCCCCATTTTCCCTTTTGCCTCCCTGTAGCCTTTTCCCCAGCTTTCCCCCCATTTTTCTTTTTCTCTCTCCTTACATCTGGGTTCACATCCATGCATGAGAGAGGTTACATAGAAAAATAGGACGTAGTACCGCATGTTGTAGCGAGGAGCTAGACAGACCACTTGAAGCGCTCTTTGGCCGCATCCATGGCATCTGTTTCTGGTAGGCTTGGTTCCCGGAGCTTGCACTGTACCTGGCTGGGGCCATACCAACTGGGCGAGGTCTTCCCAGGGAGGTCACAAATACGTATGCGTGGTGTGGTCCTCTCTGTTTGTCCTTGGGTGGTGCGGGTAGGGCATGTATAGAATGGCAGAGTTATGGGTTACAAGACTGCTAATTTGGACTCGTCAGCATTGGAGAGCTGAGCTGAACAGTGCAGTGACTTTATTCAGAAACAAAGCATTCAGGACAGGCCACATTTAAGATGGTCAGCAGTGGTCAGAAAACGTTTTGGATAAGACGAGGCTGATAGATTCGGACACCACTGCTGTGGCTAAGCTCACATTTCCCTTCCTAATTGAAGACCTGTTTCCTTCATTTGGACCAGCTGCCTCAAGTGTTTGAGACAAACCCCAAGGACGCAGGTGCTTCACTCTGCACACTGCAGGTCTAAGCGAAAAGTCGCTTCTCTTCCCTCAGTTGTCATTGTGAGTGTGTGAGAATAACCGTGCGCATGAGTTCTTCTGGTCATTTCCCCTGCCTCTGCCCAAGAAGCTGTCGTATAATTTGTGCCTAATTTTGTACATTCATGGTAGAGCTCCATTCTGGTTTCTGTATGACATTTAGCATCATGGTTCAATGTCACGCTCCTGGGTTTCTTCTCTTACAAATGTCTTTAAGCTATAGATACCTTGTCTTTCAACCTCTGGAAAACAAGGCTTACCCTGGTTCTGTCTATATATTATATAGACAGGACACAAACTCTTAAAAGATAACTTCTCACTTTTTACTCTCAACTTTTTCATTCACAGTAAATGCCAACTGTGGTCATAGAGAAACCAAACAAATGGAGAGTTTAATAGAAAGCAACCATAAGTTCACTGTATCGGTAGTACATTTTAGGTCACTGTATTTACAGAAACTTCTGATAAATGCAGCTTAGGTAAATAGTGAGTGAGCCAGTTAAGACTCTAGCTTTTAAGAATACATTTAGCCAATTCTATTTTAAGAGTCCCCTACTTACAGTACTCATCGTGACTGCATTCTAAGGAGAGTGAATCCTATGTCTGCGGAGATTGATGAAGCTGTAACCTTTATTATCTTCCTGTATCCCGAACATGCATATATGAAATTTTAAAAATGTGATATGTGCTTATAGTGGTGTTTTCTGTCCTTATAAATATCTTATGAATCACTGTAGAGATGGTGAGTTTAGAATAGTGTACTCTGGCATTTTTTTTTTCTTACAGTAATAATATTTAAACCTAAAATTGTTTCCTTTAGGGGAGACCGTTTCAATCATTTTCTTGTTTGTCTTCATATTACAGGGTCTCAGGCAAAGTTTTCAGTTTAAACCTTATCTATTGACATGACATTTTCATCCTGCTCAACAGCAATGAAACAGAACAATAGACCTTACTATAACATTTTAAAAAATGACTTCATTTGTTAAAAAAAAAAAAAGTCTCAACATCTCTTTACTGAACTCTCCCTTTTCTATGGCAAATATTGTTGCCATTTGCCAACACTGATGTGAACTTCCAGTTTTCAAGAGTAGCCTGGGAAAAGTTTTAGAAAAGGAGACAAAAATAGGTTTTGAACTTTAGGTTTTCATGTCTTTCATGGCTGTGTATGTTTTTTCTTCCTTTTCCTTGTTTTAATTTTCTCCCTGTCTCCCAAAGTTGGAATTTTCTATCTGAGATTGAACCCCGAGCTTTCCCCAGAGAATTAGCTCTAGGAAGCTGAGCTGTGGGCTCATCTGTCCCAGTATTTCCCACAGTGACTTGACTGCCATCAACACTGGTTTCCCCAAAAAACCCATATTCATGAGAAGCCCCGGTTACTGTAGCAGATGTCACATGCCTGTTGGTAGTACCAACAGTCATACTCTCCAACTGGTATCGGGTAGGTTAAGAGTGGTGGGGAGGATAACTTAGGCCTGGACATTATCTGCAGCCTTTCCAATTGGAAGTTTGAAGAACTTAAATCAATTAGCGATCTCCTGTGGGACGGACATGTTTGTGTCAGGATGAATAATTTTTGGCTTTCCTTTCTTGCCTCTTGGCTAAAACTTGAGTCGGGTGCTGGATGCCAACCCAGTTTCTGCTAATTATTGTGGTTGTGATAAAAAGAAGGGAAAATAACCCATGGGTGCTGTCAGGTTTGTTTTGTACAAACTGGAAGTTAACTTAATTGTGGGAATGGAGTCCTCCTCACTAGCTAGTGTGTTTTACAGTTGGGGACAGCTACAGTTGTGTTAATTAGAATTTGTCCAGTTAAGACCCAGTAATTACTCACTGAGCAGCTGTTTTATTTTATTTGTACTTCTACTTGCAGTTTCTGTGTTTTATTTAAAAGTTGCTTGAACAGGCATGCTTAGGTGTAAAGTTCTGAATTTATGTGGAATCTGTTACCGTGTAAATTTAGTTTCTCCATTTCTATAGGCATGTGCAACTTTCAGGTTTTCCCTGGCAGGGATGTGTTCAGTGTCTGAACTGTTTCTAGTCATTTCTGCCATGCTGCACCTCCTGTGGACTTAGCTGGGGATGCTAACAGCTGAGATGCACAAGACTGGATGGATGGATGTTTCCTGCTATTAAAATGCACAGTGGCAAGTGGAAGAAGAAAAATGAATGAATAAAAATAAAATGAACCACATTGTCATAACTGCCGCTTGAAAGTTTCCCTTCAAATGAAAGAAAAAACCAACTTGCTGAGGACAGACTTTCATTGGTTCATTGTGCAGAATGGTGGAGAATTTCCCACTTGTGAGTTTATTTCAGTAACACCGACAAATTCCAGAAACCTATTCAGAGAAAAAGCCATATATGAAAAGCAGTAACCCTGTAATATCCTTAAAGGAGGAAAAAAACTGTATATTTCTTAACCATTGGTGTTGTGGCTTCTTATGCAAATGTTTGTCTTGCAAATTACTAACTTTTAATCTCTTTAGGGCTGTGTTTGTCATGAACAAATGTTTCAAATTCTGGTCTTTTTGTTTGCTCCCTTTTTCTTTTTATTTGTTTATTGCATGAAATCTGTGGTCAATGTTCAATCTTGCTGACCTCAACTACTTTGAGATTTCCAATGCGTTTTTAAGATGCAAGAAATGTAATCCATTTGTCTTTCAGCAAGGAATAGCAGCACTTTAAAAATAAGAGTTTAAGGCCATGCTCTTTGAATGGATAAGACGTGGGCTGTCGTTATGCTAAAGTTTCACTGGAGTTGAGTTTTTCTTGAATTTCTTGCTCTGTTATCTACCTGTGCCTCAGTGCTTCCTGTCCCACCTTCACTTGTCAACCTGGCTTTCCCTTGGCCTAAATTAAGATTTTTCTTCCTTTTTGTTCCCTTGGCCATGGGTCATTATCCTCTTCCCATAGACTTGTGTAATATCTGTTGCTCAAGGTATGTGTGATGGCAAGATCATACTGCTGCTCTCGCCCCTGGATTTGGGTTTACAGCACGCTTCTTTGAGGCAGATGACTTGAGTAAGGGCATGCTGCAGCACAGGGTACCTTGCAGGGACAAAAGGCCAAGGCCAAGGAAGGAACATTTCCTGTTTCACACTGGGCGTCATCCAGGAAACCTCCAGGCTGGTGAATTTAGTCTTGATACTAATTTCCTTGCAAAGTGACCCTAGGACTTGTAAAGGGGAAGCCTCTTATCTTTCCCAGGTTACGCTTCAATTGTTCAGAAAGGCCAAGTATTTTTGAAATGTGTGGTCTCTTCTCGGGTCACCTCTGAGCAGCAGCCTGCAGCCAAAGAGAAAGTGCTTTGCACTTTGGGTAATTATCATCTCTTAAAAGCAAGTGGTGGTTTGATTTGCCTGCCATGAATTAAATACATCTTCAGGTAACCATTTGCCTTATAGGTGTATTTTATTGTTAGGATGATATTTAGTGATTGACTAGGAGCTGTTTTGTCTGTGTTTATTTATTTATTTATTGGTCTTTTTTTGCACTTTATTATGGACCTATCATAAGATAGGTTAATTCTTAAATTGCATACTTGGCTAATGTCATAAATGCAGGCATCTTATGTGGATACTGTTGCCTATGAATAAAGATATGTTCCCTAACCAGGTCCTTATATTTTTTCATTAATTGTACATGAGGAAAATATATTATGTTACAAATGATGCATCATATATATATATATCTTATAGAGTACATATTAAATACAGTGCATTATTCATTTAAGAAGTCATTATCTTGAGGCCCTACCTCAAATTTTGTATTTATGTATACAAATGCAATTTATTCTATTATATATTTGCGTATTATATACAAATATAAATTAGAATTTATCCTAATAATGTATGAGTTCACAAAACCCTAAATAAATGTCAGTGTTTAAAACATGATGTTAAGGTATTGCGTCTTTTACAAATCTATTCCCCACCATCTTTCTTTCTTAACAAATAGCCTTGAGGTATCCACAGGACTGTTTCATTTTATTGTTAGAAACCTGGACCAGAAATGGAAAACTGCCCTCCTGGGAAACTGAGATACTGTGCTGCTGCAGAAACTAGTATCAATTAAGTTGTTATATTCTTAACCATCAGAATACACTAGTGTTTGCTGAATTATTAATTACCCCTCAGAGAGAAGAGTGAGAGAGAGGGAGAAGAAGAAAGAGATTGAATCTGAGCCGAGGAACTGGGCAAGTTAAATCCTTGGGTGTGTATTAATGATCATTTTGCCAGTTTTGTATTCAACTTTATTTCAATTCAGCACACATTTATGTAGCTAGAACCTAGGCAAAAACTGAAATAAAACAGCCCTGGATCTCAAGGAACTCAGAGCCTATTAGAAAGACTACCCGTATGTATATATACATACATGCCATTCCTCTCCTTTTACGTGGGTGGAGACCCCAAGTTCCTTGCCAAAAGATGGCAAGTTCCTTGCCAAAAGGTGGGGCCCTGAACTCCTGTGTTGTGTGTAGACTGGCCTCTCCTGTTTTGTCATTTCAATCCAGAAGCTTGACTCTGTCCTGTTCAACTCACATAGCACATTCCCACTCTGCCTTTGGCTTCTGCTTCATGTTGGAAGGCAATAGGATGACCCAGCCTACTTCAAGTGGAAAGAGAAATCATCTTACAACTGATGCCGAAATCTATTTGCCAGAAGCACACACCCCTCCTGTGGTCAAGCTTCAGCCTGGGAAGGCTCTATGGTGATGAGATTTATGCCCACAATTGGCACTGGCCATAAAACTGCCCTCCAGCAGGTGCACAGTGCAGCAATTACTAATGATATCTTCCCAGCAATGGTGCTCTGGGAAGGGGAAGACGACCCTCCCTGGGATCAGAGCTTGGTGCTAGCTTGTCAACCTTGATCTCCTTTTTGAAATTCCTTTACTCAATTGTATTTTTCTAGCTTTTTAGCTTGAAAATTCTCAAGTATATATAAAAGTAGAGAGAATAGAATCCCCCACTCAATGAACTGGCATATACACATCACTCAGTTTGTACAGTTTTAAGCTCATGTCTGAGCTTGCTTCATTGATCCCTCTCCCCATCCTTGAGCTTTGTTTGTTACTTTGGAATATTTTAAAGCAAATCCCGGGTACCATGGAATTTTACTTGCTAATGCCCTGTTGTATTTTTAGAACCCTTTAAAATAGTGTTTCCCCAGATGCAGACAAGGACAAAAACGTGGGAAGCTTAGAGTTCACACAGCCATAGCAGGACCAATCTGCACTGCCTTGTTAGAAAGAGGTGGTACAAGGATCTGTCTGGAAGGAGCTAATCTGGTGTCTTCTCTGACAACAGGCCTCCTCCATCTGATCTTTTATCTTCTTCCTATCACTTGTTCTGCAACTGTTCCCCTGCCCTGTACTTTCTTGCTATTTTCTTTTCCAGCTTACTCCCGCTCCCTTTGATTGTTTTCTGCCTATGTCCATGCTTCTTTCCCCGCTTTCCCCAGATGACACTCCCAGAACCAGAGATTCAGGACCTCATGGTTTCACGGGACCTCCAAGATCATTTATTCCAATGTATCTACACACGAATCCCCTCTCCAACAGCCTGTTTTGTGGGCACTGGATTTACAGAAGAGATGCATGTGGGATGAGTAGTCTCTGTCTAAAAGATTCACCAGAGGAGTCTTTACAACAGAAAACTCCTCTCGAGCCTTTAAAATGGTTCAACTTTACAAAATTGGATTTACTTCTCTGCAACATTCTACTGTGCAAAATAGGCAATGTGCAGTTTAAGCTACTCCTTTCTTGCATTTTAGTTTAATCCAGGTAACTTCTCCAGACACTGGTAGGATTTGGAGAAAATAATGACTGGAATACAGTGTAGGTCCACATTGAAGCAGAATCACATTTTTCATCATTCATTGATCCATTCACTCATTTACTTATTTCCACACTAAACTCAGTGTCTTAATTATTTATATGTTCCTAGGACCTAACAGTTTGTTGTACATGGTAGGTATTCAATAAATGAATTTTTAAATTGAATAATCAAATATTGAGTATTGACTCTATACAAGGAACATAACTTAGTGTCAGAGTGGGCAAGAAAACCATGAGTAAGATAGATTTCTCCCTCCAGGCTACTCAGAATGAGTGGGGATTTAAGACATGTACATACATTGCCATGAGGACAAGACCATTTTGCAAGGTTGCAGAGGAAGAAATTCTTTCTGGTTCAAGTGATGGGCAGGACTTTATGAGACAGGGTCCTTGGTATATGGGGAGGGTTTTGATTATGAGGAGGGTAGTAGGATGGACTTTCCAGGTGGATGAAATCAAGTAAGTGATAGCCTGGGGATAACAGACCATTTAAAGAGAGAGTAATGGACTTAACTGGAAGGTATAGTAAATGCTGGTGGGAAGTGAGAACTAAAGCTGAATATGCAGTTTAAGACTTGACAGTTGAGGACGTTCAATGCCAACACAAAGAGTTCAGACTTTTATTTGACAGGCCACAGGGAACCACTGAAAGTTACTGAATCACGGAGAGGTATTTCCTGGCAGAGACAATGATGCAGGAGAAAGAGCACTGTCCTGAATTCAAGTGCCAGCTTTGTCGCTTATTAATGCAGCCTTGGGGTTCTCATTTGCCAAAATTGAAATTAATTATACCCATTTCACAGAGTTGCTATGAGGATTAAATTAAAATTTGTAGGTGAAACTGTTTTCTAAACTGTAGCACCCCACACCAATGTTGGGTATTTATTGTTAGAGTTGGATGTGTGTATGGAAATTTAATCCAGTCATAGTGTCAAGGATGTATCAGAGTAGAGAGAGAGATAAGGCAAGAATACTTGTATGACTGTGTAAGAAACCAGCCTTTTCAAACCATTTAGAGGGAACTCCAAAATGCCAGGTCACAAATCTAGAAATACAGTGATCCTTTGGCAGGGAAACTCCTTTCTGCCTTAAGTGAGGGGACCAAGAGGGCTGATATTAAACAGTTTGAGCAGCAGCCTGGAGATGACACCAAACAATAGGAAGAGACATGGCAGTGAGGATGGAGCAGGGTCCTGGAGACTCTTGCCCTGCCAGGTGGTATCACAGTATCATGGAGAAGTCTGGGAGTCCAGGGGAAGTGTGGGGGCAGGTAGGGTGTTGGGTTGGGGTCTCAAGACCACCTGGATACTTATTTTTTCCGATAACTATTTCCTCCTGCTTTCTATCATTCAGGAAATGGAGGCTAAGGGGTGCTGTGGACATCTGTGAGGGCTACTCATTTGCACTATCTGCCTCCAAGCTGCCTACCATTTCCATCATGAGGTACACACTGATTGTGTTTGCGAGAGAGAAAGGTAGAGAGGCTTGGGCTCTAGTTCTAAGGCTGCATAGACTTGAACTTTCTTGGCTGAGGGCTTGGAGACAGATCATATTAAAAAGCAATCGCTCTGCCCCATCTGCTCATAAGTGAAGGGCACGGCTAAGCCCCGGCCCATGACAATTTTGATGCGTCCTCCCTCTCTTTTCTTGACTTCTTGTGAGTGCTCCATAATTCTATGCACCTTGTGTCTTGAGTTGAGGGTGAGGACCACGGTGAGTTGCAGTAGGCCAGTTTTGGTGTTATGCAAAGTTGGTACAAAGCGAGGGAGTGTGATAGAGACTGATAACTGCGTCTGAATCTCTGCTCTCCCCTTCTTTACCAGTACCTCTGATTTTAGCCAGGCACATCTCCACCCAGCCTAAAGGTGATATATCCCAGTTCCCTTGCAGCTGGGTATGGTAGATTGACTCCTGGTCCTGCTTCTTTTTTATTTTTAAAACTTTGGATTACATAAATGTTACATTGAAAATATAGGGGATTCCCATATACCCCACCCCACTCCCACACTTTCCCTCATAACAATATCTTTTATTAGTGTGGTACATTTGTTACAATTCATGAACACATATGGAAGCATTGCTACTAACCATGGTCTATAGTTTACATTATGGTTTACACTTTGCAGTGTACACTTTTATAGGACATTATACAAAATGTATAATGGCTTGTATCTGTCATTGCAATGTCATGCAGGACAATTCCAATGTTCTAAATGCCCCATGTTATAGCTATTCTTCCCCCTCCCTCCCTCCCCACAGAACCCCTGGTGACCACTGCCTTTATATCAGTGTTAAAAGTTCTTACATTACTAGAATAACAATAAGTCTACTTTAGTCCATAGTTGCATTCCCCCCTTATATTTGTTCATTCCTGAGTCTTGAGGATTTTGGAATGGTGATGCCCCACTCTGTTTCTGATTGAGAGGGGACTTGGATCTCATGGGGCAGATGGATGGAGCTGTCTTGCTTGCAGTTGTAGATAACTCTGTTTTTTGGGATGGGTGTTGTCCATCATCATCCTTTTGTTAGTTGTCCTGGGCAAGTCCGATGAACTGGAGAGTAGGTGTTGGCTGCAACTCTGCTGAGATTCAGGCCTGAACTGGAATGTGAACAGTCAGAAGATTTAAGTTTCTGGGACACATATTTAATGGGTATAGTGCTAATTATAGGTTCAATTAAAAGGGGCATAAGAGCCATGTGTAGGAAAATTATAAATGAGTCTAACTCTGATACATTGGGGAGATAGCTTATCATATATTCCAAGGTAAGGTCCTCTGACAGGGTGCCAAATTCCTGGGGTTGTCTGCCCTGCCTGTAGTGTCTAGATGTCTCTAGAGCCCTCAGGAGCCCACCCCCCATTTGAGGCACTGTTTACCGTAGCTTTCAGTGAGATCCTCCTGAGATGTGCATAAGCATAACCTCTGAAATGAACTCCTGACTCTCTTTGAACTCTCTTATCCTTAAAAACTCATTTGTATTTAATATTTCCCCCTTTTGGTCAAGGTCTTTTTCCAAGTGCATCACTAATTGGTGTTTGGTAATACTCCCTCAGTGCCAGGGAGGCTCATCCTTTGGATTCATGTCTCACACCAGGAGGAAGTTAGTGAGTTTATATGCTGATTTTGCTGGCCCCACCTCTTTACCCTTTCCTGAATCCATACTCTTGCCACTTCCTCATCATGGACAAGCTGTACTTTTTGCCCCTTGATTTTGGGATCTCCATGCTTCTGTGCTTTGGCTAATGACTTGTGAACAAAAGTGACAGTGTGCCAGTTCTAAGCCTAGGCCTTAAGTGGCCTTGCCTTTTTCCACTTGGTTTCTCATGCCTGTGTAACTGCCATGAGAAAACCGTGTTTTGGCAAGCCCATTGGCCCAAGGAAAATAAAAGTCACATGGAACAGAGCCACTCAACTGACACACAGGCCTGTGTGTGTCACTATGCCCAGTCGCTGCAGCCTGAAGAACTGCCCAGCTGAGATCAGCCTGCATGAGCTGAACCCACGAAAATGAAGATATGTGAAAATAAATGCTTAGTTTTACATGCCACAAAAATTTTGTGGTAGTTTGTTATGTAGCAATAGTTAACAGATACATAAGAAGTGGCCATGAGAGTAGGTTCTGCCCAAATGTAAATGGAAGTGATAGGTGGGTCTCCTGGAAATGTTATTCTCTTCATTCCCTTCCACATTTTGCTTCCTTGAATGTAGATGTAATTTCTGGAAAACCAGAAGAAACATGAGGATAAGTACTACATTCCTACATGAGGACAAAGAAGGAGCATGGGTTCCTGAGTATTTCATGGTATCACCAAAATAACCCCGGTCTATAACTTTTACGTGAGAGAGCATTAAACATATATCTTATGTAAGTTACTATCATTTGGGAGTTTTCCTGTTATAAGAAGACAGATAGAATCCATACTGATGTGGGTAGTAAAATGAACTAGGGTGACCAAAAGGAAACCCAGGGAACCACTGGGAAATGTGGATGAGTTTAATGTTACTTTGTTGGCTAGGGGTAATTTTTGTGACCTGTGATTGGAAAGCAATCTAAAAGCATTGGAAATAACCATTTCTGTTTTATGTGACGGGCAGAGCAAGTCCCATAAATTGGTATGATAGGTTGCTGCCTAAAGTAACTAGAGTGGGCTCTTACTGCTCAAAAAATATCTTTTCCACTGCACCATACTCTGACCTGAAATTTCACCAGTAGATATTCATTCCTTTGGGTCAACAAGCCTGCTTGTAGAAGCTATACTTTATTATTTTTAAAAAAGATTAATTAATTTATTTATTTATCGCCCCCCCGCATTGATTTTGCACTTGCTGTCTACTCTCTGTGTCCATTTGCTGTGTGTTCTTCTGTGTCTGCTTGTCTTCTCTTCAGGTGGCACCAGGACCCAATCCTGGGACCTTCCAGAGTGGGAGAGAGGCGCTCAATCTCTTGTGCCACCTCAACTCCCTGGTCTGCTGCATCTCTTATTGTCACTTCTCTGTGTCTCTTTTTGTTGCATCATCTTGCTGTGCCAGCTCTCTGTGCAGGCAGGCCAGCACTCCTGCGCGGGCCAGCACTCCTGCGTGGGCCAGCATTCCACGTGGGCCAGCTTGCCTTCACCAGGAGGCCCTGG
>PVKH010011466.1:0-17765 GCA_004027955.1 Chaetophractus vellerosus
TATTTTGTTTTTTAATTCAGGAAGATGTTTTAAATTTTTATTGGAAATGGATGTGACTTTTGGAATGGGCAGATAAGTGTTTAGAAAATTTAAGTCTTTAGTAATTGATTTTAGTTATCAAGGTAAATTTCTTCAAAGATGTGCTGACTTATTAAACCCCAAATTGGACACAATTGCTTTCCTTTAACCTGCCGCTTCCCAATCAGCTACAGTAACTATATTTGAGATTCATTTATTTGCCTTTGCCCAAAGATTGTTATATCCAAACTGGACAATTATTTCTCTTCCCCCATCCTAGTCCATTTTGGTTCTTCCATGGGGAAAAGTTGCCAGTATTTACAAAACAGTACAAAGAAAAACCCTCAATTATCTCTGCATAATTCCTTAAATTGGCTGACATTATCAGGGTGAGATTTAATGGCTGAAGGTCAGTATTTTGGAATAATAAAAATGATTATTTTGGAAATTCTTTGTAATATTATATACAGTTTATTTTTTTATTTTTATTTTTTTAAAATCAACATGACAGAATATCTAGGTTTTTTTTTTGTTTTTTTTTTTTAAAGATTTATTTATTTTATTACATATCTCCCCTTCCCCCCGCTGCGGCGACGCGCCGAGAGTGGTCACTGCGCAGGCGCAGCTTTCCCTGCTTGTGGGCGGTCTCTGCGTCCGTTCACAGCCGGCGCTTGCTTCAGTTCGCGGGTGGCTGGCTGCGCTCCATCCGCGGGCGACCTGCCCTGCCCGTGGCGGCTCTTGCCTTGTCCGTGGCAGCTTCTTGCCCTGCCCACGGCGGCTCCGGCCCGCCCATGGCGGCTTGCCATTCTCAAGGCGGTCTGCCCGCTAAGAGAGGTCCCCCAGAATCGAACCCAGGGCCTCCCATGTGGTATGCCGACGCCCTATCCACTGGGTTATCGAGCCGGCCCCTATATACAGTTTAAAAAGCCAATATCTAACGATCTGTACCCCTTTGAGAAATATAACAATTTAGTTCCAATGATCAGTTTAAACTCCCGTAAACTCCTTAAATCATTTTAGTCGGCACCCTGTCAGTCAGTTACTCCCTTGGAACTTGCAAGAATATTTTAAAAAGCAGTATAAGACAGGAAAGCCATCTCTTGTTAAAAAACAGATACGGATCCTATAATAAATGTTTACCGAATCTTTACTTACCTTATTTTTTCCTTTATCTCATGAAACAAAAATTTTTGCAAAATAGGATTGCGATTCCCAGGCTCCCCGGATGGGCCATGCACACATTAGGATCAAAACAGCAATCTCATCAGATTTAACTTCAACTGATTTTAAGTACAGTTGCTTTAAATTTATAAGTAAATTCACTTCCAATCTAGTTCACATATTGAGAGATTACTTTGATGTCTAATAAAAATAAAACAGCTGTAAAGTAAAATTACTTTTTCTCCCTTCTTAAGTATTACTTCCCTCTTTCTTCCATTTTTTATTTGCACTGCCAATATTACCAACATTTTTAGAGTTCTAACATGTCCAATTTGTTAACATATTTATTTTTAATTTGAAGAGAATTGAAACATAAATTTAAGAGTTGAAAATTCACGTTCTTTCCTCTGAGAATTCAGTATACTTCAAAGTGTCACAAAATCAGAATTGACATTCCCTTATTTAGGGGACAACTTACTTGTATTCAAATGATGATTCTTCACCATTCATTCAGATTGCTCTTTATATCATGATGATTTTAGTAAGAAAAATCTTACTTGTATGACTATACTTCTTATAATTAAATAATTTTGGAGCCAATAGGGATCATCCAGCTCAAGCCTATTACTTAGGGATAAAAACAAGAACTCCAGTACGTGCTGTTTATTATACAGCAAACCAGCAAAATATAATATTAAATTAAACTATATGCAATTAATTCACTGACAATATTCCTTGAGTAACAAAAACCATAAATGGGTTCCATGTCTGTTACATTGCTATTTCTAAATCGAGCAAAGCAAACACACCTGACTAAAAGTTTTAAAAGAAAAGCACATTGAATTTTATATTCTCTTTTAAATACACATGCTCAGACTGTACCACAACTTGGTACCACTAACACCTGAAGCAAGGGTGGGTAACACCGATTTTTCATGTCAATTACATTTCATTTACATTTCAATTATCATCAACCACCTGAAGTGAGTAAAGGTCCATATCCCTATGCCATTCAAAAGGGAATATTCACAGTGACTATGTGCCAAGGGATTGTACTTTTGGGATTTGGGTTTTGATTCACTTCTTGCCTGTATAACTTTCACTTGGACCTTTATCAAATGGGCACAGCACTGAGTTAACTGATTTGAGTCCTTCGTTTGGCCATTCTAAGCCTTTCATTGAGGATCTAATACATGTTAGAAGTCATCAGGTGGCCTGGCCCCTACTTAGACAAGTGTTGCTCTAAGCTGCATTGGCAGAACTAGCGGGTCTTGAATGAGGCAAGCGCTGGCTTCCTTACTGCTGGAGTATTCCTTTCGACGCGTGGCCTCGCGCTAGTAGGAGGTACCTGGGGTGCATGAAGGGCAAATAACTAGAACTGGTGGGGCATGTGTAACCCAAGGAGGGTGTAACTTAGGTAAGAAAGTTTGGATCACCATAGCTGTTTTCACCAAATGGAGCAGAAACTCAGTGGAAGAAGTTACAATTGTCCAGAAAGATTCCAAGAATCTCAACCAGAAGCAGTGGGCTGAAGCAACAGAGAAAATGATTCTAGCTCCAACAAAGGAGAGATTTTCATCATGTGATAGAATGAGCTGCCAAGATGTGATTGATTCGAGCTCTGCACACCCCAAAAACCTTTTAGGCAGAAGCTGTACAAGAATCTGAGGGGATATCACATGAAAAGTTCAAGCATCAGGACTGGTGATCCCTGAGGCTCCTTCAAACCTCAGGAATGTAGGAGTGCGGGGTAGAATAAGGATTTCAGGCAAGGAAATCGTTTCTAATCATGCTTTCCCAATGTTTCCAGAGTGAGTAACCATGGAACACTTGTGCTTAGGTATGAATTTCCTCACTTTGAAAACCGCAATTATATTGACCCCATAGAAAGAGGGGTAAAGTGAGGTTATTGTTTTTATTATGAGGAACAACAACATTTTGCCATCATATGGTTTATTTAAATAAGTGGGCAAGCAACTGACATTGGGATTAATAATCCCAGTCGTGTTACTCCGTGGTATGACCTTGGGCGAATTGTTTAGCCTCTCTTAACCTTGATCATGTCATCCGAAAATGGGGACAAAAATAACCATCTCCCAGGATTGAGCTAAATGTAATTAAAGCCCGTTTTAAAGCCCACTGCCCCATGCCTAGCATATTGTAAATTCTCCAGAAATGGTAGCTACTATGAAAGATAAAAGCCAGCTTTGTAAAAAGCTACAGAAGTCAATTAATGTTATTTCAAAACTTACGGCAAGGGCATTCATTATGTAAAAGACATTAGAAAATGGAGGGGGGGCTGTGTCTCAAATATTATCAGGAGATTCCGGAGATAAAACAACAGGGACTGTATCAACACAGCCAGAGCAATACTAGAATAGAGCCTGTGAAATGACATCTATCCCAGTAAGCCCCTCTTGGCCCACTGAAAGCCTTAGCCGCTATCTTGGGCCGAAAGACCCCTTGCACTTTTTAAATGAGCTGATAGGCTCCACTGTCAAGTTACCTTTAAATCCTTAGGTGTAGTCAACTTTTTCCTGGAGTTTCTGGTTTCTGGACTGTATAGTTTTGTTAATGTCTCCCCTACTTTCTGTTGTATTCTTTTCCTGAGTTTTTTATACTTTCATAGTTTCAAAGCACATATAAATATGTTTATGTTATAAACATATAAATGGATGCACAATGCTACCTGATAACAAATTCTGCATTTTCACACTTTAGAGTAACGGTTCCCAATGCATAGGACTGCTTCTGCACATTTGTCTTTCAGCGTTTATGTTTTCATTCTGTCCTCCACATCAAGCCACATTTGGGAATCTCAAGCCCCAGAACTGGGTAACATGCTCCTTTTTTATTTAAAATATTTGCTTAATGATTGCTTCATTTGCTTAAATAATGAGAAAAAAAGATTAGTAATTTCCTTACTGCTTATTATGTGTTTAAACAAAAAATAAATAAAAAAGAAAGCAAGCAACCAAAAAAAGATACTGGGTTCATATTGTGAGGTTGATTTGGTGAAGAGTAGACTAGACTTAAGATCAGCAGTCTCCACGGGTAAGTTCCTTAACTGTGGATAAAATTTGCCAAGCTTTCCCACATCATTATATAATGAAACAAAAAAAATCATTTGTTTATGCCTCAATAATTTTATCTTGGTTTTTACTGATGAGCCTGTGAATGTCTTTCAGTTCTATGTCTCTCCTAGGCCAGACTAAAAAGGAGAGTTAAAAACCCCTTTCCCTGCCTTTCCCCAAGCCAAAGTCCCCCTTGAAAGAAAAACCACTCATCTCACAAGGTTCAACATTTGTGAAAGAGAAAGATACATTAACAAAAAAGGCTGGAAAGGTAACCGAGGTATCTGTATTTCTCACAGAATAAAGTTTTGTGGTGTGTCATTTAGGGGTTCCCAAGCCCAAGTGGAAATTCACCAGCCTCCTCTTAATAAAGTTTCATGTTGGCTGAGTTTAGTGTAATGAGCCATGGTTATTATGCCAGTAGAATTTTTTAAGGCTAAACTAAATTAATAGCATCATACATGATTTACAATAAAACCTTAATGAAACGCTCAGAACTGCTTTTAAAATAACTGCAGCAGGTTTTTAAGGAAATTGGTTGTCTGTATTTGCTCTTTGATTTAAGTGTTAAAGGAAAACAGAATAATAATACATAAAACCTGGGTTTCCTGTAACAACAATAATTATGATAACTAACATCTGTATACAGCTTTACAGTTTGCTAACTGCTTTCTCATACATTAATTACCTCATTTAGTAGAGTAGAAATGTTTAATGATTCCAGTCTTAAACTGCGTTTCATTCATAGTGAGTACATATATATTCTATTAATAAGCACATTTAGAAGAAACTATCTTCATAAGCAGTCCACACTAAGTGTGAATAAAGGGCTGATAGGGAGATGTTGAAATCCAGTATCAACACCATAAATCAAATAAACATCAAATAAAATCTGTCAAACACTTCATAATGTTATGTGTGTGTCATCAAATTCAAGGAGAATCATGCTGTGTCACCTCTGGATGATAAAGAGATGGAAGGTGTGAAAGCATGCTGTTAGAAGTTTCATTAAAGCCTTATTTACTAGTTCAGAACGAATTTACATTGATCTTTTAAACTATCGCTAACCACAAATGCATTAAACCTAAACAGTCTTCATTTACTGAGAAATAAATGTGTCAGCAGAACCATGACTTTTGTCCGATGTTGTTCCGGCATTTAATTCACAGAGGCTCAGTGTTAAGCTTTTTATTGCTTGTCGTGCTAAAGCATGTTCATTTAATTGCAAATATATTTCCTTCCTGAATCATTATCAAAATGGTTATCTTAAGGAAATATTGTTTTTAAATAATCTGCTGGAAAACCAGAGCACTACATGGGCTTATTCAGAATAATTGTTTCCTGCTACAGATGAGTTAGCAATTAAAGTGGTAACACTGCTTAAACAATTTTAAACGGAGGTGAGGATAAAAGGAATCGGATTGTGCTGATCCAAGTTATACAAAGCTTTGGAGTTTTTGTGGAGTCAACATGCACTCGTGGCTGATTTAATCAATACTTCACTGTTCACATTTTTAAAGAACTTTGTTAATGGTTCAAGGGCCTAATCTAATAAATAAGTAATTGCAATGTATTTTATAATTTTGCAAGAGGTAAATTATGTCAAAAGTGACCTTAGTCTTTTGATCTTTGGAATGGAAACAAATGTCCTGGGTTTGACTTTGACCTTGACCTTTCCTTATATTAACCTGGGGAAAAAGGACTTGCCTTCAGGTTTTAAATCAAAAGATGCCAGTAACACTATATGTTAAAAGCAGAAAAGAAAGGGCAATACAGGCTTCAGATGCTCCAGGATTTACACACACATTTTGTTGTTGTTGCTTTTCAGCAGCTACGTACACCTGGCATGATGTTTCCCTTCCAGTGGGTGGAAATTTAATGCGTAGTATTCCCAATTCTTCGTTAGCTAAACCCGCAGTAACTAGGTGCCATCATAGTGTCCGTTAAATGATACTCATGAAAGTTTACTAGTATTTAAAGACGCGAAAAAGGCAAACGCAGTTCTCTAGGTGAGGAGATGACTATGGAAAATACCTTTTCAAGTGTTCATTATTTCTGGGACTTGTTATATTTATAAGAATGGAAAATGACACAGTTTCTAGAAATTAAACCACTACAAGCCAAGACTTAAATGGGAAACAACCAAGACAATCCAACTTTGCAGTATTCGTGTTCAGAAAAAAAAAAACTCAGTAATTGACTATTCGTTGCCCTAATTTCAACAGGAATGAGTAATCCTCTAGATCCTTGTATGGCAGGGAATTATGTCCCAGTTTATTTCAGAGGGGAAACAATAAGAAAATAATGGCAGGGAAGGACTAGAAATGGGTGGACCCCTACAGCAAGCCACTGAGCAATTAGCATGCCCTGTACAGACAAGACAGGGGAGGGACACTGACAACCTTCTGTGATAATAAGAGACTAAGATATGCCAATACTCACAGCCTACCTGGGCCACTCGGTCTGTCCTTTCTGAGCAATGTCCTGCCCCTCATCGGGTATCTAGGGCATGGCAAGGGGGCAGCCATTCAGAAGGTACAGGTACCCCCCCAAACCTCAACAGTCCACCCAAAACCCAGACCACTGTGCAGCCTGGAGGGCAAGGGACTTGTCTAAGGCATTTTCTATGCTTCCTCCGCTGAGCTACCGGAGCCACGGGTTCCGGCAAATGTGATGGAAATGGGTAGCCGCTATTAAGTAGATACAAAATGGGTAGTACGGGAAAGGGATTTCCATTTTCGGAAGCCTGCTATACCCCTGAAACCTTGCTCCCCAATGATGACGTTACCTTGACAAGATAGGGACATCTTCCCAAGTCGTGTCACCCGTGAGTCTTTTAACCTGTTCTTCCTCTGCAGCAAACTTTCCTCCATTGTCACCCTCCTCCTCTCACAGGTCTCGCCTCGTGATAAATATTGCAAGTCTTGTGCACTTGTGTGCCCCTCCTCCGGCTTCAGTCTCTCTTCCCTGGCTCACCTTCACACATCTCCCATTACTTTCTTTTTGACCCAACACTACCTGTGGTTTTCTCGTAGTTTCCACTATCCATTTAAGTACTCCAAAGTGTTGGTTTATTGTCTTAAATGCCTTTTCCAATCAAGACCTAATTCCTTTCCAAGGTCAAAGCTCCACTTTCTTCTTGCCCACAGTGACCTCGGCAATCTTCTGTCCTCCATAAAAGCATAACTGCTCGTGCTCAAGGGTCTGTGCACAGCAATAACCCTTTGCTGCTTCGGAGCTGCAGAAATGCTCAACCAGGATTTACCTTCTCCTCTTACCTTAGCTTTTATAAGACACTAGGTACATGCAGTTCTTAAGTTCCGATTTCCTGAAAATCCAAACATCCGTATCCCCACCTACTTAATTTTCCTTTAAGAACATAGATATTCAACAAAATGTTGGCTCTTTTAAAAAATATATTTTATTGAAATATATCATTCATACACGAACCTGTGTAAACAATAAACGTATAGTAAAGATTGTGAACTTGCAAAGTAAACATTCATAACATCATACGGGATCTCATACATCACCCCTCTACCAACACCTTGCATTGTTGTGAAACATTTGTTACAAATTATGCAAGAGCATCGTCAAAATATTACTACTAACTATAGTCCCTAGTTTACACTGGGTGTATTTTTCCCCCAACCCACCCTATTTTTAAAAAACATATTTTTCTTACAGAGTTTGTGAACTTACAAAACAATCATGCACATGTGTAGAATTTCCATACAACACCCCTTCACCAACACATCACACCATGGAAAAACTTGGTTCTTTCCGGAAATTATAACTGAGGAAAAACATTTGAGTGCTTTCAAAGATATGATAAGGATTCATGAGAAAACCTGAAACACAATTTACATTCTTTGTATGAAAGAATTCGTTTTCTAGTTATTGCTGCAAAATCAACACAGAGGTACTCTGATTAGCTGACAGAGCAAATCAGATTGGCAAATGTGTTTTGTTTGACGCAGACTTTTGATTTTTTAGGTTGATTTGATTGCCAACACATAAAACTCTGATGTCCTAATGACAGGGACCAAATCCTCATAGGGTGGCCGAGAAGTCACTGCACTAGTCAGATGCTGCATGCGCTTTCCAGTTTTGCAAAATCCCAGCCCACTTTTCTTGAAAATATAACCTTTGTGACCCCCTGAAGGGAGTTGAGTTTTCAGCCCCTGATCAATCAACATAATTTTGACTCATCAGGTGTTTTAATTTTCAACATGCTTTTATGTATATTCTCTTTACGTACTCATTCCACCTTTATTACATCCAATGACCCAACCTATTTACTTTTACAGATGATGGATGAAACAGGGCTGACCCCTTGGCTTACCTGGCACCTGAAAGAGACCTGGAGCAGCCGTCAAGGGCACTGGCCGCTAAACTCACCCTCACTTTATGTGTCAGGAGCCACAGTCTGATGTAGCAAAAAACTACTGACCCACAAAGGTGGCCTTTATCCTGAAGATTACCAAGGGAGATCACCCACAAGAAACCACCAGCTGTAGCACCTTCAAATATTTACAAGTCTCAGGTATACATTTGTGTCTACGTCTCAGACCAATTTGTCCAATTGGTGGAGTTCAGAGTCATTGTTTTTATTCACAACTAGAGAGCACATGACTTGGATTCCAGATATATCCTTCTCCAGCCTCTTCACAAATTATAACTCACAATTTCAAGCACACCTGAACAGTTGGGTGGGACAAATCCCTCTAGAACAAAACTAAAAGAAAATAGTATCAGACCAAGGCTATATATTCATAGCATTATTTCAAGAGCACATATAGAGAATAAATCATTCATTGATAGATATGAACCATATTTCTATATTAAATCATTCCAGACTCATTCATTGCTCTACTTTTTTTCTCAATATGTTATTTTCATGGGCTGCTCCTTTACCTCCCAGCAGGATTCATTGGGAAGGCATGCTCTTTGATAAAACAAGGTCAATAATATTGTCATTTTCATCTGTGCCATCATTTTCGCAGGTCCAAGTTGAAATGAAATCAATTATGAGAACAAATAGCATCGTTTTATCACTAATGAATGGGTTTAGCATTTTTTTCTGCATTCCCATCACTTAAAATGGAAGAAATTGAGCAAATGTGGTACAGAGAAAGCTCAAATAGTCCAGGCTAATGGTGGAAATACTTAAGTATCATCCATATACAGCTAATATAAACCAAAGTGGTTTATTACCACGGCTTTGTGATTTACGACTCACATTATGACTTTATTTTGAAATGGTTGCATGAAATATTAATGTGTGGTGAAAGAACACACAAGGAGGAGCAAGGATCATGCTTTATCAAATGTAATACTGCTCGATGATTTATTTCTCATAATACACTGAACTCGAGTCTTAATACCCCATTTGCTCTTATTGTAATCAGCCCCTCATATTCAAACTTTTCAAGGTGAGGCAGCCCTACTTTTGTTCCTAGATTATAAGTTGTGTGCCGTTAATTTTTAAAAGGGATGGAATAGTTTATAATAATTGTGAATAATTTATAGCAAATGTTCTCAGCATTGATTAGTGTTCTTTTACAATAGAATGTCTGCTTGATATGCATCATTCCTTTAATGCCTTATGAAAAGTCAGAAGACCTGTTATTGCACTGCTTAATGGACCAATCAACTTTAATTTTAATCATATATAATATGAAAGATAAGTACTTATGTTTTTCCCTGTTTGGAATTTGCCACACATTAACACTACACATGAGCTCAAAGTAATCTAAAGAGAAGTTAACAATAGAACAGAAGGGCTCTTCCTCTCCCTCGGAATTTACCTTCAAGCTGGGTTCTCTAAACTTCTTCTGAGTTGATGGTTTCAGTAGCTTTTTATGATACTGCATTTTAGGTCATCCTCACCCCACTTTCCAAAACTCCAGTCTGGGAACTTGTTAAGTAACAGTTTCCATAACAACTTTACTGCACAGCAAATTAATCTAGATCAAGTTCCTTATTTCATTTTAATTTCGTCAATTGTGTCTGATGCATGAGTAACTGAATATCTTTTTGAATCATCGTGAAGGTATTTATGATTTGATTCCTTGTGTGTTCAATTCACCATCTATTATTATATGTCAACTAATATGAATAAAGAAAAAATATCATAAAATAACAACAACTAAGGGTATCCTTTCCATATCTCATACACTGTCCAAGAGCTTTACATATATTAACTTGCTTTGTTCTTGCAAGAACTTCTAAAGTTGGTACAATTCTCATGCCTATGAAAGGGGAAGCTGACGCACAGGTGGGTAAGCAACTTGCCCTGGTGACACAACCAGTGGCTGCGGAGCTGGAATTAAGAATATAGCTGGTTTGACTTCGTAATCTTTGCTTTTACAACTACACTATTCCTGTTGTCCTCTGCTCAGAAACATGTGGTTTCAAAGTGCTTTGTATAAAAGCAGAAAAATATAAAGATTAGAGGGCTTAGGCCATGAGAGTACAGATCCTAACTTTATGAAGAACTGTGTTAAGAGTAAGGTTCAAATGAAGGAAAGTCTAAGAACAAAAGGACAGATTTTGTTTCGAAGATTCCTTAGCATGTTGTTGAACATCTATAGTCATCCGAATGACAAGGTGCTACTTCCATTCCCTGGAATGGCTGCCTGAAGGAAGCCCTTCTCCAGTGGTCTCCAGGGGCAGTGAAATGCCAATCAAGAGAACGTGGTCTATACTTGCCTGGCAGGAGAGATACCATGATCATGAAGATAGTTTTCCCAGGGCGAGGCTTATCCATTGCACTCTGGATGTGCTGACCCCTGCGATTTTCCCAAATGTGGGAAACTCGACTGCATAATTTGTGGTAGCGGGGGACTGCATTCACGCTCTCCCCAGAGGGGGGGATAAATACATGGTATAGAAGAACTTAGATATGAATACAAGGGCAACTGCTTCCTAACTGGGTAATCCTAGGACTGTTACTGAACATCGCTGAGCCAAGATTTCCATTTCCAAATTGAGATAATAACACCCACTAGTAGAAGAGTTGCAATGATTAGAGATAATGTTTGTAAAGTGTCTGGCATGTGGTAGGCACTTGCTACCTAATAGCTGTTTTCACTGCTGCTGTTCTATCATTGTTATTATCTCAGCAAGCCTATCACTCAGGATGCGTCCTTTCATGGATACAGGCAAGTTGGTCCCTAATTAATGCTCACCCTTATAATCTTTAGCTTACTGCCTCCCCCTTATTCATGCCACTGAAACTTGTGTTGGAATTCTTGAGTTAAATTTACATGCATTCTCAACTTCAAATGGCCATTGAGAAAACCCAGGCAAGAGACACTGAGAGGGGACAGATGTAGCTCAAATGGTTGGGCGTCCATCTGCCATATGGAGGGACCTGGGTTCGATCCCCAGGACCTCCCAGTAAAAAAAAAAAAAAAAGATTAAAAAAATAATATAGAAGGCATGCGTGCCACTAGGGCCACACAGCAAGATGATAACGTAACAGGGGAGAGACACGGGAGAACCAAGACGAGGCGCGCCGAAAATAAAACCAGGAACTAAGGTGGCGCAAGGTGGCAGAACGCCTCTCTCACACATCAGAGGTCCGGAGGATGGAATCCCGGTGAAGAGTGGAGGAGAAGGATGAGAAGACAGGGCAGGAAACAGACATGGAGAATTGCCCAGCAAATGAACACAAAAGTAGCAACGGGAAGGGGGGTGGTGTTAAAACGGATAAAGTAAATGAATAAATCTTTAAAAAAGAGAGCGAGAGAGCCTCTGAGAATCCAGTAGGAGGGTGTGATGCCACAACACCTATGAGGTTCAATGGTAATTATGCGGGCCTCTGGTATTCCTTGTCTGTTCTTGATGAACCCATTCTACTGAAGAGAAGGGCACACTCAAATAAAGAGAACAAAAAGGAGGTGGAGGAGAGTGTAGGAGTCCTTATGGTTTGGGGAAAGAAGGCAGAGGGATACTGAGAGAGCAAAGCACTGAAGAAAGAAGTGTGAGGGAGAGAAAATTTCTTCCAGAGAGAAAGCAAATCAATAGTAGACATTTCTGCAGGGAATAATTGTGGTAGAAATAGACTGGAAACGGAGCCAGGCATCATTTATTGTTTTGCGCATTAAGTTATAGGAAGGAATGTGAATAACAAGCCCTGAATTCTCCAAAAATAGAAAAGGCAATTCCATGGAAACAAACCAATGCCATGGCTTTTATTTATTAATTGTATAAAAAATAAAATACACATTACACACCCAGGGCTTTTAATGTAACGTGGTTGCTACAGGACTAAGGCGTGAGGCCTAAATGCAACTCTCTCACCAGAAATCAAGGTTACTGGAGAGTCAGGTGGCCACATTCTCAGGTGGAGGTAATAACCCTTTAGCTATGTGAAGTCACAGCTCTTCCAGAAGTGATTTTTAAAGTTGCCCTCATCTCCAAGATGTATGTATGAGGTGAGAAATGGCCTGCTCAGAGCAATTATCAAAATGCTGCTTAAATGTTGTTTCTCTTTTTGTGTATCATGAGGATTTACACCCTCTTTTCATGTCCCCTTTTGTGTCACAAGGATGTTGGCTGCATTTTTGTTCTATTTCTTTTTGTTTTTGTTATGCTACCTCCTTTCTTTCATCTTTCTTTCCCAATTTAAATTCTTCCTCTGGAAGCAGCTCAGAAAGGTCTGCCACTGCAGCCTAGACCACCTGTGGCCTTCCCCTCAATGACCCAATTACCTGACTGTAAAATAAATAAGTGCTGTAGAAACGAGGTCTATATAAATAGCTATTAATGGATACTCTATAATTGACATTTTTTAAAGCAAAAAAGAAGGAAGTGCCTTTTGAACATAATCACTTGCGTGTTATGTTGAATCCAAATCCCCCAGAGTGGTTTCACATTTTCTGCTTCTAGTGTTGACCAGTAGGCTGATAATTAAGCCAAGTGGTTAATGGACTACCCACACATTCAAAGGCAGAAGTTGGCAAAATGTATACAATAGGCTTGGACTCATCAAGGGTATTTTTAACTAATGCTTTTTTTAATTATTAAAAACAGAAACTGGCTTTTATAGAAGGGAAAAGATCCCCAAGGTACTTGGAATATTACACATCCTTAAGCCAGAATGGAAAGTTCCAATTCTAGTTTTATACTGAATAACAGAAACTGAGGGGAAACTCAGACCGCTGTACTCTCCAGATAAGAAAAAACAAAACAAAACTCACCCCCCCACCAAAAAAAAAAAACAAACAGTCAAGACCTAAAGCTTATATGAGTATAAAGAAATGTCATTCTCACTTTCACTTTACCTTGTATGCCCTGTGAGAGGAAACTGTGTCCTGTCTTCCCACAACATTTCCTTTAAAATAATGCTTCCAAAGACTCTTCATGTTGTGAGCAAAAAGAGCACCCCATCCATTCAGTGATTTACTTAACAAATATTTTTGGCGTGTCTGCTAGGCATCATCTCTGTGCTAAGCCCCAGAGATCCAGGGATGAATAAGAGACAGCCCTTGCTCTTATTAAATTTATAAGCTAGTAGGGAAGGAAGAACATTTAAAAATTATTTGTAGTGTATTTAAGTTTAAACACTTTTACATATGTGATGCAGTTCATATTTTAAATGAAAAAATTAAGATTCAAATAAAGTTGAAAAAGATTTTCAAAAAAGAATTGCCAGAGCAAGAATTTATGAGAAAAGCTCAGGGTACTGCAAGACTAAACTAAGTGATTAGCCCACACTGTTCTCCTATTAGCCTTAATAAAATAAGCTAATAGGAGAACAGCATGAGGATTCACTTGCATCTCCCAGGTGACCATTTAGCAATGGTCTTTTCAAAACAACGGCTTTCATGTTTTGCCCATCCTCAAGGAATGATTTTGGGGTGGAGAACTTGGACCAATAGAAGGAGAGGCAGAGGCAAACCCATGGAGAAGATGGTTCCAGACAGGCAGAGTTTTCAAGATGATGCTTTTGTATAAATAAGCAGATACTTTCCCCAAATATAATTCCACACTTCAGCTTATCTGCTGCTGAATTCACTATCACCACCACCAAAGCTTGGGTATATGGAAAAACTTAAAGCTCACTTTCAAAACTAGCCCCACTGTAGAGGAAATAAACAGAAAACATGTGAGGCACTAGGGAGGCAAGAGAAAACTAACTGAATAAAATATCTGACACTTAAGTTTTCAAAGGCATGGGGACCTGTTTAAAAAATCTACCAAAGTGATGTTAGTAGGCAGCTCACCAGGGTTTCAAGAAGACAGAAAGATGAAACCATTATCACTGGCATTTGACACCAATATTGGGAAAATGGCTTTAAGAATGCCATTACTTGGGCAAGAGTCATAATAGAAAAGCATCTCTTATTTCAGTCGTATGAACTGCAAATATCAGAGGCAAAGCCCCTGAGTTCTGTTTAGAACTCAGAAAAGCTTCCCCATCAACGGGTGTTGCTAGCCAATCCGGAGGGAATAAGTTAGCAGCTGTGGCTGACATTCTTTCTGATATACATTGTTTCTCCTGTCACCCCACCCCTACCCCCTCACACTCTGTCTTTGTAAATTCTTTATAACACTCCCTTCTCACTACTATTCAATTAGCTTTCAAATGAGTGAAGAGTACCAAAGCAGGAAGACTGCCACTTTCTTTACCAAGTATCATTGCAAGAGTTCACAACCAGCTGTCTTAAAGTAATTGGCATCATAATGTGCAGAAAAATCACTTTTCTAATGGTTGCCTGGAAGATTTATATCCCTAAAATGTAATTAAAAAGTAGATTTAGAAATATGCTCAGCAACCAAAAAGATTAAATATTAATGTGGAGCATAATTAATAAATTATACATCTCTTGATTACTAATGGTTTATTGACTCTAAAAGCATAACATTATGGAATATTAAGGGAAACAAAGGCTTTTGGGGACTATCGCTCAGCTTTAAAAATGAAGCCGATGCTCTTGAATTTTCAGAAGAATTCCTGATTTTCAGTTGAAAATAAAAAATTTGTCAAAGTGGTCTCATTATCATTCTTCATTCATTTTATGTTACAAAGCTTGTCTTTCTTTTTTAAAAAAATGAAAATTTTGTAGTTTCCTGAATTGTATTTCTTAATTGCACTGTCAATTTCTATCGCATATCCTAGAGTCTTCCCTATTTAAGTGAAGTTACAAATCTAAAAGAATTTATGACCTATTATATAAAACTAAAATATCGAATACCCTTACAAATAACACCAGTGAAGAGAAAGATCTTAAATGAGGTGGGTTTGTGAAGGGGAATGCTTGCAGGGCAATTCAATTTGCAGAGTAAGATAAAAACCATGAACACGAAGAGTGGGCTTTGCAATGGCTTCAAGAGACATTTATTAAACTCCAATTAACTCATGTTATTTTTTAAACTTTCAAGACATCTATCAGAATGTTCAAATGTGAGAGCTTGGAAGTGTCTTGGAGGCTGTTTAGTCCACCAGCTTCAATTTACATGTGAATTTGGAATTCTCTTATCCAAGGAAGTAAAATGACTTGAGCCAGATTTCACAAATAGTTGATGGCAGAATGGAAACAGTAACTCAGGCCTTCCCACATTACCTGCCCAAAGTTCTTTCTTTTATTTCATGCAATAATCAAGGCTCTAGAATGGTCAATTTGTTAAGGACTTTTGATTTTTAAAGTTTTTTTTTTCCCAAGAAGTTCATTAAAGTGTACACAGCAGCAAGCTATATCCAAACAAATAGAACCCAACTTCAAATAGTCACTTCTTCAGGATTCCCTCCGAACTCAACCCCTACTATCCCTTTGTCTGAGACAATTTCTTCTTTCTGCTAAAGGATCAACCAATGGAGGAAAAAAAAAATATTAAGAAAGGATTTGACAAAGGAGAGAGAAATTCAGTCTCATTTTGTTCTTCTGAAATTAGACAACATCATACTTCCTAAGAAAGGTGCAAATAATCCTTAAGTCAGTACTTAGAGCAATAAAAGAAAGGCTTTGGCAGGAACAACATCTAAACAACTTTGCTCAAGGAGTTTTACTCAGGAAATTTCCCAGAGACAGCGTGGTGAGTGTTAAGGGAAGTTAATCTGGTTCCTCCAGTGGAATGCTTCCTGGGTCAGAGTTCAGTGAGGAGGAGGAGGAGGAGGGCTCACTCCCCATCTTCCAGGAAGTCCCTTAGAAACTAGACCTTGGCGCTCATCTCAGCTTCTATGATTCCTCTTCAGGTAGATCCTCTCTCTCCACACACTTTCTTCATAGTACACACCATAATATTACTCACTTTTTACCTATTCATCTCATCACCAATTGTATCTATTTATATATTTATCTTTTATCTATGTTTTTATCTATCAACCTTTTTTTCTATTTATCTCCCCCAGTACACTCTAAGTTCCATGAGGACAAAGATGTGTTATCATCTTCTTCACTCCTTTCATTCCAGAGTCTAGCACCACAATAGAAGAGTGGATGCTCCATAAATTCTGTTGAGAAATCAGGGCACCCAGAGGGACAGAGAGTTCTGGAAAAACCCTCCTAGACTGCTCTAACCTTGCTTAACCTTGGCATTAAAACCACTGTGCTTCCATTTCATTGGTTAAGTCTCCTCCATTTTCCCTATGCAGGGAAAGAAATTGGGAAGTCTCACATCATGAGGTGGCTGGCCATCACCAATGTGGAAAACTCTGTGAAGATGAGGAATGGGGCAACATACTCCAGAGAAGTGCTTCATTAAGGACAATGTGCAGCAGGTTGCAAAGCATCTCACCCAGGAAGAAAACCAGAACAACTTCTAGGATGGAACAGCTGGTCTCTTTCCAGTGACAATGAGGAAAAGACAACCAAACTTTGCAGCTCTGAACAGGAAATAAAAGCGAAAAATGGGCACGACTTTCCTAGTAATCTTAGAAATTCAGACGTTTAACGGGTGGGTGATTCCATTAATTTTACATGAATTTAGTTTATGAGTCATAAATTCTAGTTGACAAAATGGCCCCTGCCTGCTTACTAAAGTAGTCATGTATATAGTCTTACAGATGTCACTCTGTGGAAGAATTCCTCAGTTACATTTTAAAAAATTATAACCCAAATCCAAATATGTCAGATCCATTGACAACACCAACAAATGACTCCCAACGATTTGGCAGTGTGACATCACCACTTTTCTTAAATGGAATTACATTTCAGGTCATTTCCACCTCCTCAGAACTGTCATTTTGCTGAATCTCTGTTTTTTCACCATCAGTACAGTAAGTAGCTGACAATAACAAAAACACTTGGAAAGTATTAATATGAACTCAAAGGCTCCAAGATACAAACTCTGCTGATTAGCTCTAATAGCAATTGTATAGTTTCAAAAATTACGAATAATAATATAAACAGTCAATCTTAATAACACTGTAGTTTTCAAACAATGTTAATTGTCACCAGCCACACTACCTATTTACCAACGAAAAAATTTTAACTGCTTAAAATCAGTGGTTTAGAAATTTTAAATCTCTCATTTTAAAGATAAGGAATCAAGTCCTTGTCA
>PVKH010011467.1:5782-17852 GCA_004027955.1 Chaetophractus vellerosus
TAGGGCACTGGCATACCACATGGGAGGCCCTGGGTTCGATTCCCGGGGACCTCTCCTAGCGGGCAGACCGCCTTGAGAATGGCAAGCCGCCATGGGCGGGCCGGAGCCGCCGTGGGCAGGGCAAGAAGCTGCCACGGACAGGGCAAGAGCCGCCACGGGCAGGGCAGGTCGCCCGCAGATGGAGCGCAGCCAGCCACCCGGGAACTGAAGCAAGCGCCGGCCATGAATGGACGCAGAGACCGCCCACAAGCGGGGAAAGCCGCGCCTGCGCAGTGACCAGTCTCGGTGCGTCGCCGCAGCGGGGGGAAGGGAAGATATGTAATAAAATAAATAAATCTTTAAAAAAAAAAAAAACTATTTGAAGTTACTGCAGATATAGTTATGCAGAACCAACTTGATGTTTTTGTTCCTTGTGCTGTGGAATCCTTACTTAATTCAGCTTTAACTCAACATCTCTATGCTGCATGACTAACATCTTTCAAACTTATGTTTCTCTCTCCTTCTCATATGCACATTCATAAAACTTCCCCTTTAAATCCTGCCACTCTGCTCCCACTTCCTGACAAAGGAGAACCCAATTATGACTGCATAATTCTTATGAAAATCCTGGTTTACCTCTAAGCCTGACCTCAAGAAAACCCCAATAGACAATACAATCAGGTCTAATCCTCTTTACTAAGAGGTCATATTTAGCCACCAACAGCAAATGCTAAGCTGGATATGCAATAACTGCCTTAACAAAGATTCTTGAGAGCAGTCCCCTTCCTAAAAAAACTTCTGACCATTAGGAAGAATTAATAGCTCTTACTTGGGCTTGTCAAATATCTAAAGGGTTAAGATCAAACATTTACAGTGATAGTAGATATCCCTGTGGTATAGTACATTATTTTGATATGCTCTGGAATCAATGAAGTTTCCTTATCTCCTCTGGAACTGCCATTTAGAATAGGCAGCATGTAGCTAACCTATTGGAAGCTCTTTTTTTCCCAAAGGCTACTGCAGTTATCAAAGTTAAAGTTCACACCCAAGAAACTCTCAATTCAGATGAAAGCAAGGGAAATGACTTGGCTGATTGGGCCACAAAGGTGGCATCCCAAATTCTCTTACCAAAAAAAACAATCAAACTGACCTTTGTATGCTGGATCAAGCCTCTTCCCTTCCACTCCCTTGCAAACCTGATGACTTAATAAAATGTCAGGAATTGGCAACTCCCAAAGAGAAGAGGCTGTTGAAAAAATCAGGTTGTAAATTAGACTCTAACCAAACATCTAGAAAAGGCCTAACAGTCACCCAGTATTACCAGATGCCTTAAAATCATCAATGTCCTGAATGCTTTATTCACTTGCATAGTTTGGAACAGTCAAAATGATAGAAATAATGGAAAAATACTGGTAGGGATGCTTTTATAATATCGCCACTAGGTTTATACTTCTTGTCAAACATGTCAACAACATGTTAAAGGTTTCTCAGGTTTCTATGGGACATTTTTCTTTTCTTTCTGGGCCAATGGTAAATTGTCAAAAAGACTTTATTCAGTTTCCCCCTTCTCATGGATATAAATATATACTAGTAATGAACTGTATGTTTTCTCACTGAATAAAAGCCTTCCTTTGTACACAAGGTACTGTCCTTTCTGTAGCCAAGAACCTACCTGAAAATGTCATTTCAACTTGAGGCATCCCCACCAAACTTCATATTGTTCAAGGCACTCCTTCACTCATTTTATGGGACATATAAAGAATTATGCAGATTCTTTGCTATATATCAAAGGCTGCATTGCCTATACCACTCTCAATCTTCTGGCCTGGTGGAAAGGACCAGTAAGATAATCAAACAACAATTAGCCAAGCTGAATGACTCTCTAGAATTATCCTGGTCTAAAATATTTCCTAGTCCTTCTCAACCTTCACTCAACACCTTTCAGAAACATAAACTCACACTCCGTGAAATTGTTACTGAAAAACCATTGATATTTCCTCACATATTATACACAGACCCTGATATTGCCCAATAAGAGCTGATATTGCCTAAATTTTGTCAAGCACTAATGAGCTACTCTTGAGCTTTTGTTCAACAGGTTGAAGAAGATTTCGAAGGAGGAGAAGATTGCATGACTCCAACTGACCCCCAAAATCTGCAGCCTGGGGCATTTGTGTATTGGAAAAGGCATCAATTAAAAACTCCTTGAAATTTTAATGTAAAGGACTTTATCAGGGCCTCCTCACTAACAAATGTGTTGCTAAACTTGCTGGTATAGGCCTTTGGATACACCTATCTCAAGTTAAATGAATCTAATTGGAAAAGTACATCAACTGGTAACCTCACACTCACCCTAAAGTTTCAGGTCACCCAGAAGTAGGCAACAACTGATGTGGACAACTTTCCCCAAGAGCTACAGTTGAAGAAAAATGCATCAATTCCTTTTCTTTCTCCTTTCCTTTCCTTTCTGGCCCCCTCCCATTTACTGTCCTTTTTCCTTTTACCACTAGCCATAAAAAGGGCTGCCAACCTGTGCAATCTGTCAAATTGCTAGAACTGTGTAAATTTAGACTCCAGAAAAAGGTCCTAGTTATTGCCATACCAATAGACATTCAGATGTGGATAGAAATAAATGGCCTATTTTGCACAGGCCAAGTGTGGCAGTTTGAAGCTTTTATGGACTCCAGAAAATCATGTCCTTAGGGTTAACCCATTCCTATGCATGTAAACCTATTGTAGGTGGGACCTTTGATTAAATTACCCCAATATCTAATGGTCTTTGATTAGATTGCATGACCTTGGGTAAGTCTTAATCTTCTTTCTGGAGTCCTTTATACATGGAGAAAAAAAAAGTCACCAATACAGAATAAAGCTACAGAGAAAGAAAAGAACGCAGAATCTGAAGGAGAAGGCCCTGGGAGTCAGAAGCTGAAACCAATGGAACACAGAAGCTGAGAAGAAGTTGCTTTAGCCAGAAGCTGAGGGAAAGAGGCCTGGAGGGGAGGGGAGAGACAAGTAGATACCATCATGTGTCTGATCACCCACAGCTGCAGCTGTGTGAAAAAGGATCTCCCGATGGTGCCCTCATTTGGACACTTCCTCAAACTCAGGACTGTAAGCTTTTAACCTAATAAATCCCCATTATAAAAGCCAACTCATTTCTGCTATTTCACTCTCAGCAGCTTTCAGCACAACTAAAACACCATGTATGGGACAAAGGGAAAGGCACTCAATAGATAAATATCAGAAATGGTCATCCCAACTTACCTTCAACTCTTGAAGAAATGGGGGCCCCCATAGCACAAATTTCCCAGACTGTAATGAATTTCTTTCTTTGAATAAACAATGCTAGTGGCACTGCATATTATCTAGGAATTATCCCAGCCAACCTCTGCAATCAGAACCTTTGATATAACCAAGAGGAAGGTAAATAGTATCTTTTTCACAATGACATGATAATCAAACAGGATTCTGACGATGATGTATTTGACACTTATGATTTTGGACTAAATGATAGAGCCTTTTCTACCATTGGAAATGTTCCAGGGCATTGAAATGCCAGTGCCTTCTTTGTCTATAACTCTGACAATCATACTATCTATCTCAGGCCTCAATTCTACACAAGTCCTACACAGTACTTCACTCATTTGCAACTATTCCCACAACCTATTATATTAACTATATCACAATATCCATTGCTCATACTTCACTAGAGCCCTTACTTTGCAGTCTTTGCCTGTAAAGATGCAAACTTCTCCATATTTGGAGTTTGAGAGAGGCATGAAGAAAATCATTGGATTATCAGTAGTACTTTAACTCTCAGTCTGGCTGGCACAGGGTATTTCTTCCTATGTGGAAAAGATACCTATATAGTCTTATCACCAGCCTGGGGTGGGACTAGCACATTAACAGTCTTATATTTTGACCTAGAGAAGATGGATTAATTAAAACCAAAGCATGTAGCCAACCTGTGGTCTTTCATTTATCAACTCAAAAATCATTTTAGAACCAAGTAGGACAATACAACCCATTAATTGAAAAGCTTGATATAAGTTGGAAATTTCTGAGAAGTATATTTTGGTTTCATGGAATTCCTCAACTTGAAAAAGCCATCCAAAACATGTGAAAAACGATTGAGGGCACCTTTAATAATACCCTCAAGGCATTAGAGAACTTACAACTTGAGGAAGATAGCTTAACAAAGGTTGTCCTACAAAACCTAGGGTACCAATATCCTCACATTTCAGCAATGAGGGACATGTGCTTTTTTAGGTGAGCAATGCTACTTTTTTATAAATCAATATTTATAAATTGGCAAAATTGAAGAAAACATTAAGGACAACAAAGAATAGATTCAGATGCTGCAATAATTAGGGACTCCTCAGGCATGGGATTTATTTACCTAGCTGGACCTTGGATCTTAAGGAGACTGGATTAGGGGTATATTTCAAAAACTGTCAATCTTTTTTCCTTCTTATAATTATCATAGTATCTTTATTTTTTTTTTTTAATTTCTAGAATAAAAGCTACAGTTTAACAATCTCTCACTTCCAAAATCATGCTGGTAAATCAGGCTTTTGATCTTGAGGCCTGTACTTAAGATGTCTCTGACAATTACCTTCACTTATCCCAAAATACTGTTGCTACTGAATAATATTCTGCTCATTTCTTTCAGAAATCTTGTCACTGACCTTTGATGGAATCCATTTTCTCAGTGTTGCCTCAATTGGCCAAAGTTCTGTAACATATTCCCTCTTCTGTGGGAAATAACACTGAACTTTCCAAGCTATGTGGACACCTAAGATATGCCTCTAGCACTGTGGGACAGCACAAAATCAATTTTCATAAGTGATGCTTTCTACAAAAGGTCTTAATGAAAAGGGGGAAATGTAAAAGGAACTCTAAATTGACTTTTAGGCCCTGGGTTACAAAATGGCTCCCAGAAAACATGGCTCTTGAGGTGATCACCCTGGGCTGACATAATCAGACTTCAGGAATGCAGAGCTTGGAGAATGTGACTTACTGGGAATACGGCAAGAAAAGAGTGCTGACCAATCAGGGTCGGACAAGTTTCCTTCTGCCTAGATGTTTCAATAAGATGCAAGAACAGAATTCACCTGACAACTGCCATTTGCCTTTTTTTTTTTTCTCGACTATAAATTCCTAATGCCTCCCACCCCAACACTTTGGAACATTTATTTTTGCCCAATTCACAATTTTTTATACTCTTAACAAAGCTCTTTTCTTCCCATTCGCAGTAGCAGTTCTTTTAACATTTATGATATAGAAGTACATAACATGGATTCTTGTTTATAAGCATTTCAGGTCACAAGCTCTCATTCTTCTTGCTCTTTCACTTAAGAAATCATACCAATCCAGAGAGTTAGATGGACGCTTTAAAGGGATAACCTGGGCTCACTTAATTCATTAAACAGTTTAATCATTTTCAGATTTTCATATCTGAACTGTTCTTGGTAATATATTAGTGCTGCATATCTCACAACTGACAATAACAGATGATATTAGTACAGTCATTGAGAATCCCTGTCTTAGGCTACCACATAGGTGAGAATTTAAGGTCTGTGAACCAAAAGATTCTGGGAGATAAAGTTTCAGAGACTGAAGACCACATTATAATCATGAATCCAGTCTTCATCTGGGGCCAAGAGCTGATAACAGATACTGTCAGTTTCCAACCTATATCCCCTTGGTACTCATTGTCTTGTTAATACACTCACCTTCACATTTGACTCTGTCTAAGGGCATTTACTGGCTGAAGTAGGGCAGGCTGGAAGTGCCAGAGAATTAACCACTAATGACCATCTGCCCACCAGCAGCATACAAACAATGATAAATAGGAATTGGTACATAAATATTTCACTTTGCACACACTCTCTCTGTTCCCATGAGAAAACTCTAGGACATATTTCTACCCCTCTACTAAACGTATCTATTCAGATGGAATACTACTTGTCCATAGTGGTAACCTACTTTTTAAACACAATATTGCTTCCTTGCTTTCTTTCCCTTCTCTGTCTCATTTTCACTACTCTCCCGGGATTATCACTCCATTAAACTATTTGGTTACAAATTCTAATCTCACAGACAGGCTTCTGGGAAGAATCCAATATAATCCAGAAATCAGAAAGGAATTGTGGTAAAAAACAGCCCTAACATGGCCTGCCACCTTTTCCTGTAGTCCATAAAACACAATCCCCAAGTAGATAAGGGGGCTGCCAGTACATTCTTTCCCTTATCGCTCCAAGCATATACAGTTATTCCATGTAGACAATCTGATCAAAGTGGTTATGTTTTATGGCATCCAGCTCCCATCCTGGTAGTATATCTGTCCCTGGTGGGGAAGGAACAGGGTTTCTTCACTAGGGCATACAGACACAAACACACAAGAGAGGGGTGCTGCACATAGAATATCTTCCTGAATTAGCCACTGATGCGCTATGGGGAACTGACATCTACCAGTGAAGCTGATTCCTCTGTCTCTTCTCTATGTGAGTAAAGTATTGTTCTGTCCAGTGCTGTGTGAGTTGTGTTTCCCTTGTTGATCCCAATACCTGCAAACCATGGAATGGGTGTGGTTCCCCTAGGACTGAGTTCCTGGTGGCAGGCATTGTTGGGCTCTTGCCATCCTCCCTGTGGTGAGGCTCTACTTATAGAGGTGGTAAAAAGTGTCTCCCTTTCTGACTGACAGGAATATTTTTTTATTTCCATTAACCATTATCAAAGCTTGAGATGTTAGAAGGAAAAGATCAAGGAATTGTTAGCCCCTCCGTGAATTGGGATGTTCTAAATTAGGACTGGTCTCTTTCTCAGGAGCCTGCTTTCTTCATTAGGTTCACTGTTTAAAGAAAGAGAGTAGAAAATTTAGTATCCTGTATCATTGTATTACCTGCCCTGAATGTTTTTTGAGATTCCCATCAATGTTTGTTTAGAACTGTAATAATAGACAATGTCACCCATAAACATTGATGTCTGGCAACTTGATTTTCATAGGGTTATTGCTTAAACAAACTGACTTTGATATTTTTCACTGAGTCTGTCAGCATAAACAAACTTCTAGATTTAAAATTATATTTTAATCCACTGAAGACAGTTATATTGATATTTTAATCTAAGGTGCTTTTTTTATCACTTTAGAATCCTGAATTTATATTATCCTGGGTCTGAAAAGGAAATTTAGGTTGATTTATTGTTCTTTCTGAAATGTAAGAGGTGCCATTTGGTTCTCTGAATAGATGAATACTATGAATAAAAACATCACTTGGATTTTATCCTGGGCTTTTCACTGATTTATGAATCTAAGTATGATATAATTAAGTTTTATATGTCTCAGTATCTCTATATGCCAAATGAAAGCATACTAAAAACTCTCCATTTTTAATATCAATATGTGATTAAAAGATGGTTTGTTAGAAAATAAAATCTGATATAACTTGTCTACTGAATCAATGACCTACTCTAAGTAGTTAAAAATTTAGTGTTGCTTATAAACATCCATCCCTACAATTCTGATAAGATAAATAGTGTCGCCGTTGGGCAGTTTGATGTAATTATGAATTCCAAAAAATAGATATTGGATCGTGCTTGTAAACTGATCTATTAATCTGGGCATGATTAAGTTATGATTAGGGCATTGACTGGGCCACCTCAGTGGGGCGTTGAACCCCACCCCTTGGTGAATCAAATATAAAAGGCAAGGCAAAGGACAGAGGGAGCAGATTTGAGAAGCAGTTTTTGAGAAGCAGTTCTGATGTTGGAAAGGACGCCCCAGGAGAAGAGAAGTGAGCTGTTCACCAGACAGTCTAAAGCTGGCCTTGTGGAGAGAGGCAAAGCCTACAAAGGCTCATAGCCTACAGCTGACCTTATGGAGGAAACAGAGGCACTGAGCCTGGAGAGAAATGCAGCCCTGGGAAGAAAGGAACCCAAGAAGCCTGAACCCTGGCAAACGTCAGCAGCTGTCTTGCTCCAACACGTGGCAATGGACTTTGGTGAGGGAAGAAACTTATGCTTTATGGCCTGATAACTGTGGACTTCTACCCCAAATAAATATCCTTTATAAAAACCAACCAATTATTGGTATTTTGCAGTAGCACCCCTTTGCCTGACTAATACAAATAGGAATTAGCTATAATGGATGACATCATATCTCTAGGGTTTGGTGGCATGGAGAGTTTTTTACAAAATTTGACCCAATGCAGCCTCCTTGCTATTAGCCACAAGACTCCATGAACTAGTCAGGCCCGGTGAGTGCTGCTCCAATTGGCCATCTGCTCCCTTGTTGCTTGATTCAGGGTTGTTATTTTCACTTTTGCTAACATTTCAGCCACTGACACCAAAATGGCACTGCTTTTGTATTGCCATAATTAAGCCACTGCATCACTCATCTCTAGGGTGTATCTTTCATTTTCAATGCATTGCATTCTACACAATTGGGAGGCCCTGCACTTGAGCAACTCTACAGTCCTGACTGGGTCTCTCTTCTAGGTGATGGCTCATCCACCTCCCTCCACAGGACTCTTAGGACTGTGGTTGTTGCCAACTAATGGTTCTAAAGGGTACCAAGAATTGAGTATTTACCATGTGCCAAGCACTATGCAAACCGTTTTTCCTACACTATCTTATGTAGTCTTCAAAATATTTTTATAAAATGGAGTATTATTTTATTCCCATTTTATTGATGAAGAAACTGAGGAAAATACCTGGGGCTTAATATACAGCTTCTCAGCTCTTAAACTTCTCAGATTTGAAATGAGATAGACAGGGTTTAAATCTTGTTTTTGCCATTTGTCATATATATGACCAAAGGCAAGTTTCATAATTGCTCTAATCCTGATATGTCAATTCTGAAGCAGGGAACTAGCAGTACCTGCCTTCATGCCTTAGGAAAGTTTGACGAAGTCAAATGGCCCAAAATGTCATGACACATTTTCTAAACAAGAAAGCACGACATAATACAAACAAATCTTTTGTATCTATTTTCCAAAAATTGTTTATTAGAAGGCACATAGGCCTAATTATTTGTCACTCAGAATCTCTGAAGACAGAAAATAAAAATTTCAATGTATTATACTCTGTCAGTTAGTGACCTAGATTAAAATAATGAAGAAACCTGCCTGTCTCTTCCTTTCTTCTCCTTACCCTTCTCACACAGACACAATCCCAATCATATTGACTGTTAAAATAAATCATACTGACTTTTAAAATAACCAGGACTAAAATATGAACTCTCAGGCTTACAACATTTTTAAAAGCCAACAAATTTTATGAAAGAGCAAAACCATTTGCTTTCTTTCAAGTCAGTTCTTTATAACTGAGAAGATTTTTGTATAAGGTGATTTTGAATAGCAAAAAAAGTGGTAAAGTTTTTGATATTCCAAAAATTTTATGTTTTTTTAAATAAAGCAATATTTGTAGAACTTCCCTGGGAAACTGAGTCTATAAAGTTCAGCTTTCTTAATAAATCTTCACTGGGGGCAGCAGACCTTTTCTTTTAAATGGATGTGAGATGAGTCCTTGGGGAAAATCTCTATGAAGTTCATTCCATTTTAAGCTAATTGAGGAGGCTGTGTCTTCCCCATCCTTTATAGCTATCAACAACACACAGTGGGTGTTCAATAAGTAAAAGTGAAGCACAGCAAGTGCTTTAAAGATGACACATGGAAACAAAATCTTTCCAACAGAAAAGGTACAGGAAGCACATCTCTTCAGTTTCAGGAGAAACCCTCAATCTCCCCTAACTTTTCTTTGGATGCACTCTGATGCTTTTTTATTATGATAATTTTTTTCAATACCAAGGTTGAGTTTATGGCTTTCTTGTGAAATTAAGCATAACCTTCCTGAACTCCTCTCCTCCCCTATTTCTTCTCCTTTTTCCACTCTTTAATCCCAAAGGGCATCTGATCTATTTCTGGCTGTACCTTCTGAAATCTATGAACTGTGAAATCACATAATTAATAGAGAGTTGAAGAAGTAAGTATTAGATTGCCAGAAAGTCCAAGTTATATTATCTTCTGTCTCCCACCCCCAGGTTTCCCCTTGGACAAACACTGTTATGGCAGCAGATACAAAAGCAATTAGCTTTGAAAACTCTGGCATACACGAAGTCCCCATACAATTGCTTGGAATAAGGAAGAGCATGCATTAAAGAGCTTTGTGAGTATTCACCACCATCTGCTCCTATCAGGACTGTCAGTTCTGTGTCAGTCCCTCTCTCCGACCCAAATCCTATACACTATGGGGGTGTCCTGTGTTATCCGTGGAACAGCCATCATCTGGCAGCTATTTTAACATATGTGCAGCCCGTATTGCTGCTTTAAGCAGCTCATCAACTTAGAAGCCCACCAAGATAAGAAAAAAAAAGACACTTTATTTTTACATCATGTTGGATATTTGCAATAAAATGAACCTTTCTATGTTTTCTTAAAACGAGAACACTCATTCTGTCAAGTCTCAAAGCCTGTGCCTCTTTTCACCTATTGGGTATATTGGTGCCTAGTACATGAAGAATCATTTCAGCTGGGTTCACTTTTCACAGTCAAGTTCATTTTAAACTAGCACTTTGATTTTTAAAGATAAAAGACATACACATTTGCTCCATAGATCACCTGGAGATTAAAATATTTGAGAGTAATATCTCTACAGCCAAATGTGTAGAGGTGCTATGATTAGCGGTTTCCTAAAGGATGGCAGATGGATAACAAAACAATGTGAGAAGTAGCATGGATCCCAGCCATATCTGGGTGAAATTTTCTTATTTGAAAATTGTGTAAGAGCTAATTCTGCAGTTGTCTTTGGAATGGACGAATGAAGGCCTGAACTCCCACATAACTCTTATTTGGAATAGCAAATAACTATCTGCCACATGTGGCTGAAAAGCATATTATTGCATGTAGCACAAATGAAGAGACTCACTGATTTGGATGACACTGACTGATGTAAAAAAAAAGAATGCCTGTGAGGGAGTGCTCCAAATATCATTCCAAGAACAGAAGGCTGATGGATATGCTCTCCATCCACAGTCTGCTGGAGCCAAAGTGGAGAGATCTGGTTGTTTTGTAAGGTGTCAGAGTAAACTGTCGTCACACAATGGGAATGCTTCCTAACATATGCTAGTATTGGTCAGAAATAGATAACCTGAACAAAGAAAGACCTAGTCATAGATTTCTTATTACTTGATATTTAAATTTCTTTTTTGATTTTCTAGTATTTTTTTCAATGAGCAACATAATTTTCTTAGTGTGCCGAAAAAAAACATTTTCAGAATAAAGCAGCACAGTTTTAATTCAATCAACATTTATTTAGTTAATTTGCTCTAAATGAAAACTTTATTCTATTGGTTCCATGCCAACAATTATTGATAATGTGCCAATGGCTATCTAAATCCTTTTATTTCCAGAAATCAATGCATATGCTTACAGAATTTTTGTAATAAATCCATTTATTTAATCAAGTTTTGTGTCATTTGGATGTCTCTGCTCAAAAAGATAGAAAATAAATTTCATGAAAGAAGACTTCCTTAAGAACTTTTTTTTTTAAATCTTGCTCTTCAGTTAATACACATACAAATTAGGGACTAGAGAAATTGGGGAACTAGCACTTATAGGCTCATGTTGACCTCTAGTGCTTAGATTTTCTCTGCATCCCTGTTTATCTGAGCCATTGTGGTTTCACTTTACTCTCAGACCAGCTGGACACTGTTGTTAGGCATTTACTAACAACATGAATTATTTCAGAGATTTGCCCAAGTTATGGTGAATGCCATCACTTCCTTAACTGCTGCTTCCTTAACTGCTGAATGTAACCTAAGTTCAGGGAATTCAAATGCCATGTTGACTTTATAGGGAAAACAAACAAACAAAACACCAAACATCCTGTTAAGTTATTAGGCATATGCAAAGTACATTTATATGTTATTCTTCTGAGATAGAGAAAACAGTGGGATGCAGATACAAAATGAATTTGTGACTCTTGGAGGTGTCAGGAGTATTTTAAGACAGGAGGCTTTATTGTATTTAGAAAAGAGAGAGGAAGGCCAATGAAAAGGAACAGTTTGAAGGTATAAGAGCAAGAATAA
>PVKH010011468.1:0-17752 GCA_004027955.1 Chaetophractus vellerosus
CTTAACAAATTATGGAAGCATTACCTTAACAAATTCTGTCCAGGCACATTTATCTCTTTTAATCCTAAAATCAAACACAGCTGTTCCCCCATTGTTCAGAAAGATACATAATGAACACAGATTGGTTAAATGACATGACCAAGGTCTCCTTGTTAATGAAGAAAATGAAGAAAAACATGCTGAATCGTATTCATATCTCATAAAACTAAACTCCATATTCCATTTTTAGCTTTAGCATTGATATAGTAACATTTTTGCCTTTGCTACAAAAATATTACAATAGTACTGTTAACTATAGTCTATAGGTTACATTAGTTGTATTTTTCCCATGGTCATCATATTCTTAAGACCTGTAGTAAAGGAATATTCTTGTATTTATATTATTAACCACAATCCTCATCTACCACCAAAATCACTATATTCTACAGTGCCAGATTATCCTCTGACTATCTTAAAATTAACATTAACAAATGATATTTTTGAAAGAGTAAATAACTAAGTGCAAACATTATATAAGTAGAAGGTATTTTCAATACAGGCATTTCAGTAGCATATAAGTAGGAATGTTGGATTTTTGGCATTTAATCTTCAATATTCTATTTTATGACAACACCAATAACCTATTGATTATTTGTTAACACCAACAATTAAATAATAGTTTGTTACTTTTTCTGGTAAAATCATCACTAAGAACAGCAACAATCTGATGTTCTCTCATAAGTATCAAGCAACAATTGCCATTTAATCCACAATGAATCGGAGCCTCTCTTTTCAAAGGCCTACAGAGTTCTATGACGTGAAAATATGTATGTTAGAACAATATATGACAAAGATATTATAAAATTCAGATTAATCAATATCTACAAAATTATCACAATTCATTATTAGAATTAAAGCAGAACTTTAAGCCATTGAATTTTTTAACTTATCAATTTTATTGATAGGTATTAACAAAGCATAAATTCATCCAAAGTATAGAATGGTATTCAATGTATTCACATAATTGTGTATACATCACTTCAATCATTATTAGAGCATTTTCAGTATTCCAATAATAATAATAAACAAAAAACTCAACACATCTCAAGTTTTCTATGCTACCCATGTTGTATATAGCTGCTATTCTGTTTCTGTCTCTCTAGTTTATTTGTATTTATATTTTGTAAAAACAATCTTATATATGCAATATAACTCATATTTGTATTTTACACGAGGTTTCATTATTATACAGCCCATGATACATTTTTCAGCATTCCTTCTAGCAATATACATGACCTTAGACTTACCCTTTCAACCACTGTCATACCCATGTAATAGCTCTACTAGTTACAAACACTATGATGTGTTTTCACCATTTCTATTCATGGAAAATTTTTTTCACTTGTTTTAGAATTGCAAAAGTATGCATACCCTTAATAAATTACTATGTAGGTTTATTTATATTTTTAAAATGTCTAATAATTACTAGACAAAAAATTCTAGGAACTAAGGTCTTTATATTTATTATTTTACATAATTCCAAAGAAACAACAAAAACAGAAAATTGAAATACTATATGCTAAACATTTATGTAAGTGTTTTTTTCACATACTTAGATATTATGCTTCACAAAAACTCTTTTAAGTAGATACTAATATTACTATTTCTATTTTACAGTTGAGGAAACTGGAGCACAGACAAATTTATTAACTTCCTTATGTTCACACAGCTACAAAGTGCAGTACCCGGATTGGAATCCAGGCTTCAGAATTCATGATCTAACTGCTATATTAAATAATTATATTATCTTTACGATTCTTTAGTAATTGGAGGCATAGAGATATTTAGTAAGTGTTAAAGTGAGAATTTGAAACCAAGTCTGTTCTGTTTGATGCCTTATGCCACAGAGCTAATTGTGAAAAAAATATGATTTTAAACATTGAATTAATAAAAAAATAGTAATTTTCTATTTTAAAAAACATTGGGTAAATGCTTTAATTATTTATATGTTTTGTCTCTTATTACACCCTTCTCTATCCATCATGAGAAGAACTTAAATATATTACTCCTTTTTAAGTCTTTCTCATAAATTAGAGGTTAACATATTTTCAAACACAGACTTGTTAATATTTTTGCATGTGTATAAAGTATGCTTTTATAACAAATATCCACAATTCCCTTTCAAAAGTACCTAGATTTTTTAAAACTGAATTTTATTTACTATTCTGTTTGGTTTGACGTTTTGCTGCCCAAGTAGGCAGTTGCCATGTGCAACTTCAATGGATTCTTTCTGAGGCCCCAAAATAAACCAAATTATACAGCAAACAGGGATATCACTAAAGTCTATGTAAATAAAGATATAAAGAATTAAATGCAACCTGTCATTTGCCTTGTGACTATTGAAAGCAAAACCATTCATGTTGTTCCAAATAAAACTCCTGAGGGTCACAATTTTTTCTAAGAGGGTGGTAACTAAGAATGAGCACTTTTTAACACGGAGAGAAAAGGTCTTTTGAAGACCTGGTCAGGTCTAGTCCCTATGATCCCTCATTGCTTTACCATATCCCAGACCTGTTTAGAAAGATTACAGAACTTTCTTTCATCAACCCATACGCCACTGAGAGCAACTTCAAAGTGAATTGTCACAACAGTGTGCAGTGGTCTGTAAATATATTTAGCATAATATGGAAGCTGTTCAGTTTGTGGTTTAAAAATATGTTTTCAAACAGGGAAGGTCAAAGGTATAGCATCTCAAAGGCTTTTTGTTCTTTATTTTTACCTATCATACCATCATTTCTCAGGGAACAAGTTTTGTGAATTTTGGAGTTTCCTTCTGTGACTTTATCCTCATATCCCCAAATTTCTAACTGGCCATTCAAGTCTTTCAAAAATCCTTCTTCATTATCTCATGTCATGGTTTGTGTAATAATCTCTTAGCCTTCTGCTCTCAAGTTTTTCTTTTCTCCAGTTCATCCTATATAACACTAATAAATTAATCTTCTGAAATATGCAATTTATATAGTGTAGTGCCCTTACGCATAAAAACTCCAAGTGCTTCCCAATATCCAGAGAAAAATCCAAATCTAGTATCCTGAGAAGAGAAATCATCCTGTTCACCTAAAAATAATCCTCCATTCTAGTCTGCCTTTACATACACAAACATCAAACCTTGATTACTTGTCTGCTGATTTAAATCCCATTACTTCTTCCAGGATCACTTCAAGTTGCAGCCTTTCCTGAAGTCTTTCTTCCCTCTTCCCTGGGAGTGCTAGGCATCGGGAGTTTTTTCACCCTCTGACTTCATACAGGTTATTCCTTGTGTTGCTCACTTATTTGGCACCTCAGAAATGTTGCTTTTTATTTTTCATTTTATTTTTGTATTTAAATTTGAATATCTCAATGGATTAACACCACTGGATGTTCCATATCATATATGTTGTTATATTGCTGGCACCATGCCCCCAGATGGAGTTAATAAATGAGAATTTAATAATGTTAATGATGATAACTGTTTGCTACACATGTTTGTAAAGATCTTTAAGCAAGAGATGAAAACCCTATATTAAGAATGCTTTAGAGTGAACACCCAATTATTTAGGAGACAGAACTCGAAAATGTCTAACATCCATATTGTATCTAATATGCTGTTATATTCCTTAATTCTAAATACGTTAGAAAGCCTGAAAGTGATTAATCTGATCTTCATGAGTGTAATACAATTTATACTACATTATTCATTTAATTAAAAAAAATGTTAGCCCCTTCTGTATGTGTATAAGTAACGGTTCTCTAGAGAAACACCCCTGACGGGATACACAGATATGAGCTATAAACACACCATAACTAAATTAACAACAAAAAATACCATATTGTAAAAAGTTTAATATAAAAAAGAGGGAAAAAAGTTTTATACATTCCTTGAATTCTCATAATTTACTATAACACTGAGTTTTTCTGGAAATTGTATACCTGTTTTAAAATTTTCTTTTATTTTTTATCATCAATATCCAATAATATATAAATTTGATTTAGAAAGTCCTCTCCATCGAAATGAGATTTCTAACTTCATCATTATATACCCAGCTTGATGCATTATATCTAAATTCTTTAATTACCAAAGTCACACAAAACCTTATTGACACAACCTAAAATCTTGCATTTTCTCTTGTTCAAAGTTAAAATACCACAATGTCATTGGGATGGTTTGAAGCTGTATGTGCCCCAGAAAAAGCATGTTTGTAAATTTAATCCATTCCTGTGGGTATGAACCCATTGTAAGTAGGACCTTTTGATAATGTGATTTCAGTTAAGGTGTGACCTACCTCAATCAGGATGAGACTTAATCGTATTACTGGACTCTTTTATAAACAGAATGAGTTCAGAAAAAGAGACAAAATCCCGGAAGCAAGAAGGTGATATCAACAAAACCAGAAGAAAAGAGAGAGACCAGAAGATGCCATCATGTGCCTTGTCATGTGAGAGGGAAGCCAAGGATTGCTGACAGCCAGTTTTCAGGAAGAAAGCATTTCCTTGATTATGCCTTGGTTTGGACATATTCATGGCCTCAAAAACCCTGAGTAAATAAATTCCCATTGTTTAAGTTGACTCATTGTATGATATTTGCTTAAACAGCCTAGGTAACTGAAATAGTCATTATTTTTATTACATTAAAATTTATAATTTAATTCTTCTAATGTATTATTATTATTATCAAAAATCACGAAAATAAATTTTAAGCCATTTGATTAAAATATGAAGTATTCTATAAAAGCCCAATGTTTTAATTTGGTGATTATAGGGGAGATGTCTTTTCTGCCATGCTTCCTAAAATGGCCTGCTTTCCTGTGTATATACATCAATAGTTAAATGATGCTTACAAATGTGAAATAATATATTGAAATCAATTGCCATCATTTATGGCATATAACTGATTACAAGTGTTTTATTTAAATTTTTGTTGGATTTATCATTTGAAATGTAAAATTAATTACTTTCAAAAGCAAATGTTACATAAAAATAATAGACATTCTCAAGCTAAACTAAAGAAATATGTTTAATTCCTGCTTTAGAGACTAATAATTGAAGCTTGAAAGGAGAGGAAGTAGATCTGTCTTAACAGCTAATTATTAAATGAAATATAAAAGAAAAAAAAGGGGGAGAATAGAGAAAAAGAAAATGAAAAATGAAAAAAGAAAGGATGGAAGGAGAGGTGAGTGAAAGGAAGGAAGAAAAGGAACAAAGATACTGATTAAGTAATGTAATGAAAACTGCTGAAACAGATAAATTGAAAATTTTCCTTGGCTTACACAATAGGAGTTTATTTTTCTTTCATGTAAAGTCCCAAACAGACATCCCTGATCATCAAGAGGCCCTGTTTCTAGACGTGATTCAAGAACCCAGGCGTTTTTCATCTTGCCCCTGCCAGCGAGTGGGTTCTGTGGGGAACAGCATGCCCAATTTTATATGATGCAATCCTAGAAGTGGTACACATCACTTTGAGCACATTCCAACAAGTTCTGTGAACAGCTATCCAGTTTCTGACACAGAAAAAATGGAAGGAAAAAAGTAAAAGGAAGGGCATGGAAAGGAAGAAGCTAACACACAAAGACACACAGCTAATAGACAACAGATACGATTCGAAGCCATACATTTGGATTTCCATCCTAAGTAAAAGAGATTATTTCCATTGTAACTTGCTTTTCTTGACAGCATCAGAATCAGAATGAGATATAAGTAGGTTGAAAAAAAATAGAATGAGTTTGGTAGCTTTCCTTCATGTTGCATTTTTTGGAAGAGTTTAAGCAAGATTGGTATTAGATCTTCTTTAAATGATTGGTAGAATTCACCTGTGAAGCCATCTGCTCCCGGACTTTTAATTTTCAGGAGGTTTTTTTATGACTGTTTCAATTTTTTAATTTGCAATTGGTTTGTTAAGGTTTTCTGTTTCTTCTAGGGTCAGTGTGGTTTGTTCCTGTTTTGCCAGAAATCTGTTCATTTCATCAATGTTGTCTAGTTTGTTGGCATACAATTGTTCATAGTATCCTCTTATGATCTCTTTTATTTCTGCTGAGGTAATGGTAATGTCACTGTTCTCATTTCTGATTTTATTTATTTACATCTTCTCTCTATTTTTCTTTGTTAATTTAAGATTTTGTTGATCTTCTCAAAGAACCAACTTTTAGTTCAGTTGATTTTCTCCCCTTCCCCCTTTTTTAATTTCTGCTCTAATATTTATTATTTTTTTCTTTCTGCTTGCTTTGTGATTAGTTTGCTGTTCTTTTCCTAATTCTTCCAGATGTCCAGTTAAGTCTTTGACTTTCACTCTTACTTCTTTTTTAACATAAGCATTGAGGGTTATAAATTTCCCTCTTGGCACTGCCTTTGCTGTACCCCATACATTTTGTTATGTTATATTCTAGTTTTCATTTTTTTGAGGTATTTATGATTTCTTTTGTAACTTCTTCTTTAAACCACTGATTATGTAAGAGTGTATGGTTTAATCTCCATATATTTGTGATTTTTTCCTTTTTTCCACCTGTTATTAATTTCCAACTTAATTTCATTATGAACAGAGTGTTTTATATAATTTCAATGTTTTAAAATTTATTGAGATATGACATGTTCCAACATATGGTCTATCCTGGAAAAAGATACACAAGCACTTGAGAATAATTTATATTCTGCTCTTTTGGGGTATAATGCTCTATAAATGTCTATGAGAACTAGCTCATTTATCATAGTATTTCAAGCTCTTGTTTCCTTATTTATCTTCTGTCCAGATGTTCTATTTCATGCTGAAATTGGAGTGTTGAAGTATCCAACTGTTATTATAGAAACGTTTAATCTCTCCCTTCAGTGTTGCCAGTGTGTGACTCATGTATTTTTGGGCACCAATGTTAGGTGCATAAATATTTATTATTGTTATTTCTTCTTGGTGACTTGTCCCTTTTAATAATATATAGTAATCTGCATCATTTCTTATAACATAATTTAAAGCCTATTTTTATCTGATATTATTATCACTACAGCTGCTCTTTTTAAAATTCTATTAGTGTGGAATATCTTTTTCCAACTTTTCACTTTCATCTTTATTATGTCCCTGCATCTAAGTTGAGTCTCCTATAGACAACAAATATATGGTTCATGTTTTTTTGATCCATTTTATCAGTCTATGTCTTTTTATTGGGGAGTTTAATGCATTAACATTCAGTGCTACTACTATATAGGTTTTACTTTGTCCATTTTATTCCTTGGATTTCTGCTGCCATATGTTACTATTGTCTGTCTTTTAACCCTTTCAATTTCTCTTACCTATGTTCTTCATTTCTACATTCTTCTCCAGGTCTTTCTCCCTTGTATTTTCCTAACAGGATGTAACACACCTTTTAATATTTCTTGTAGATTCAGTCTCTTGGTAACATACTCTCAGTTTTTGTTTGTCTGTAAAGACTTTAAATGTGGCTTCATTTCTGAAGGATACCTTTGCCAGATAAAGAATTCTTGATTGGAATTTTACTCTTTCAGTACCTTAAATATATCATACAATTGCCTTCTTGTCTCCATAGTTTCTCAAGACAGATCAACATTTAGCCTTATTAAGTTTCCCTTGTAAGTAATACATTGCTTTTCTCTTCTTGCTCTTAAAATCATCCCTTTGTTTTTAGCCTTTGACAATCTGAATAGTAGATGTCTCTGAGTAGGTCTAATAGGATTTATTCTGTTTGGAGTATGTTTTCCTTCTTGAATATTGATATTCATGTCTTTCATAGGGTTGGAAAATAGCCAGCATTACCTTAAATATTCTTTCTACTTGTTTCCAAACTCTTCTCCTTCTGGAACACTTATAAAGCATATGTTTGTGTGTTTCATGTTATCATTCGGTTCCCTGAGATGCTGTTCAATTTTTTTTGCATTCTTTTCCCTGTTTCTTCTCCTATCTTTGCATTTTCAAATGTCCTGTGTATTAGTCAGCCAAAGGGGTGCTGATGCAAAATACCAGAAATCTGTTGGCTTTTATAAAAGGTTATTTGGGGTAGGAGCTTATGGTTATCATACCATAAAGCATAAGTTACTTTCCTCACCAGTGTCTGTTGCCATATGTTGGAGGAAGATGGCTGCTGATGTCTGCAAGGGTTCAGGCTCCCCCTTCTCCTTAAGACTCCATGGTCCCAGCTCTTCCAATATCAACTGTAAGCTGGGATAAGTCTTATCTCTGTCCTGGGGGTCCTTTCTCTCTGGGGTTAGCTGCTCTGCTCTCTCCACAAGACCAGCTGTAGGCTTCCAGGCTAATGGCTTGTCTCATATCCTGGGGCCTCTGCCATGTTGAATGGAGCCTTCTCTCCTTCCTCATGTATCTGCTTCTCTGTGTGTTTACTTTCTAGAGCTCCAACATCAAAAATTCTAACTTTATCTTCTGTCATGTCATTTTTTCTGTGAGTCCCCACTTACCAAGGGGGCGGGGATTCAAATCAAAGCCTTAATCATTATTTAATCAAGTAAAAGTGAAACCTCTGAATCTGAATCCAATATGCCAAGAGGACTAGACCAGTTCACAAACATAATCCAATATCTATTTTTGGAATTCATAAACAAAATCAAACTGCTACCCCTTGTCTTCAAATTCACTTACTTCTTCTAATATTTCAAATCTGCTGATATATGCCTCTAAAGTATTTTTTATCTCATCCATTATGTCTTTTAGCCCTAAACTATGTTACTTTTTTTGCAAGCTTTCAAATTGTTCTTTATGCTCACACAATATCCTTTACCTTAATATCCTTTACCTCTTTAGTCATATTTTTCATCATCTTCTCAAATTGATTAAGAAGGTTTGTTTAAACATCATTTATTAGTTGTCTTAAATCCTGAATCTCATTTAGATTCTTGGTTTGTTCCTTGACTGGGCCATAACTTTCTATTTGTTAGTATGGGTTGTTATCTTTTGTTGATACCTAGGCATCTAGTTATGTTGATGATTTTGCTCTGTTGATCAATTTCACTCTCTTTAGTGGTTTTATTTCACAGGACTTCTTTGATTTTTAGTTTAAAAATCACCCTAACCCAAATCTAAATAAAGATATTATGAAAAAGAAAATTACAGACCAATTTTAATAATGAATATGGAAGCAAAAATCCTCAACAAAATAGATCCTAACAAAACCCCAAAACACATAAAAGAATTATACATCACAATCAAGTAGGCTTTATACTGAGTATGCAAGTGTGGTTCAGCATAAGAAAATCAATCAGTGTAATACACCACATTAATCAATTGAGGGAAAAAATTACATGATCATTTCAATTGACGAAGAAAAGACATCTGAGAAAATATAGCTCCTTTCTTGATAAAAACACTTCAAATGACTGGAATAGAAAGAAAGTGTCTCAATATGATAAAGTGCATATATGAAAAACCCAGAGCTAATATGGTACTTAATGGTGAAAGATGATGGAAAGCTTTTCCACAGATATTGGGAACAAGACAAGGAGGCCCATTCTTCCCACCATTATTGAATGTTGAGCTAGAGGTCCTAGCTAGAGCAATTAGGCAAGAGAAAGAAATAAAAGGCATCCAAATAGGAAAGGATGAAGTAAAACTTTCATTATTTGCTGATGATATGATCTTACACTTAGAAAATCCTGAAAAACCCACAACAAAACTCTTAGAATTTATATACCATTTCAGAAAAGTGATAGGATACAAGATTAATACACAAAAAATCAGCAGTGTTTCTATATACTACTAATGAGCAATTTGAGAAGGAAGTCAGAAAAAAACTCTATTTACAATAGCAACTAAAACAACTAAATATTTAGAAATAAATTTCTGTATTCAGAAAACTATAGAGCATTGCTAAAGAAACCAATGATAACCAAAGTAAATAGAAGAATATTTTGTGCTCATGGATTGGAAGGCTAAATATCATTAAGATGCAAATCCTACCCACACTGATTTACAGATTTAAAAACATCTTGATAAAAATTCCAATATCCTTCTTTGTAGAATTGGAAAAATCCAACTATCAAATTTACCTGGAAGGGGAAGGGCCCCTAAATAGTAAAAAATATTTTAAAAAATAAGAACAACATTGGAGGACTCTCACTTACAGATTTTAAAGCCTATTATCTAGTTCTAGTAGTAAAAAAAAAATCAAAGCAGCATGATACTGGCATAAAGATAGATTGACCAATGGAATTGAATCTAGAGTTTGGAAATAGACACTTATACCTACAAGTGTGTCAAACTCACTCATCTGGGTAGGAATAGTCTGTTCAACTAATGGTGCTGGGCAAAACTGGATATTCATATCTAAAAGAAAGAAAGAGGACTCTACTATCCCACATCTTATACAAAAATTAATCCAAAATTCATCAAAGACCTAAATATAAAAGGTAAAATCAAAAAACTCTTAGAAGAAAATATAAGGCATCATCTTTAAGATCTTGTGGTTGGTGTTGTTTTCTTGAGCCTTATACCCAAAGCATGAGCAACAAAAGGAAAAATAGATAAATGGGACTGTCTTAAAATTAAATACCTTTGTCCTTCAAAAGACTTTGTCAATAAAGTAAAAAGCAGCCTACAGAATGGAAAAAAAATCTTCAAAAAACTCTGTATATGATGATGGATTGATCTTCATGCTATGGAAAGATAACGCAGAATTTAATGACAAAATGGCAAGCAACACCATTAAAAAAATGGGAAGAGAATTGAACAGGTATTTTTCTGAAAAGGAAATACAAATGGCCAAAAAACATTTGAAAATATATTCAACATCACTAGCTATTAGGGAAATTCAGATCAAAACTTCAATGAGATATCCTCTCACACCATTCAGAATGGCCATTTTTAAAAGAACAAAAACTCCAAGTGCTGGAGAGGATGTGGAGAAATAGAAATACTCATTCACTGTTAGTGGGACTGTAAAATGGTGCAAGCTTTTACCATGATCTGATGGTTCCTCAGGAAACTAAAAATAGAACTGCCATATGATCCAGCAGTCCTACTACTAGGAGTATATTCAGATGAACTGAAAGCAAGGACACAAACAGATATTTGCACACCAATGTTCAGAGAGCCATTATTCATAATTGTTGAAAGATGGAAAGAATCTAAGTGTCTGTCAACCAATAAATGGATAAACAAGATGTTGTGTATTCATATTATGGAATATTATTCAGCTGTAAGAAGAAATCAGTTGGGCAAGCACATAACAACATGGTGGAACCCTGAGGATATTATGTTAAATGAAATAAGCCAGGCATGAAAGGATGAATATTGTATGAGCTCACTGTTATGAATGAAATACAATAAGTAGACTTAGGGAGTTGGACTGTGAAGTGTAGGTTGGTGGGAGATGGAGTGTGGGTTGAATGGGGGAGAAGATTTTGAATGTATGGAGAATGTTTAGTAAGGGCAAATGTAAATATGCAGTAATGGTTAGACTTGATGGTACCACATTATATTGAATGTACCAAACACTGTTGACTTATGGATGTGATTGTGGCTGGAATTAGTAGTCTAGGATGTTTAATGTTAGTTGGATGGCAGCTGGAGAATAATATTGGGAATATATAACAATGAATTTCGAAATAGATGAGGATTGTGGTTAATAATATAAATACAAGAATTTTCTTCACTACAGGGTGTTAAGAATGTGGTGATACATAGAAAAATATAACCAATGTAATTTATGGACTATGGTTAACAATGACATTATAATATTTTTGTAGCAAAATTTAAGTTGAACTGCATTCATTCTAAAGGTAAAAAAAAAAAGAATATGGGTTTGGTATTGTGAAATATGAATATGACTAAACATTTTTTCTGTTTTTTATTTTTTTCATTAATAAGGAGATGTTGATTATGTCATTTAACTAATCTATGTTCATCTGTGTATCTTTCTGAATACTAGAAGAATAACTGAGTAAGCAGTTGGAACTAAGTAATATAAAAGTGCCTGAAAAAGAACATTTTAGGACTAATGTTTCCATAACTTGTTGAGCTCCCTTTTTCTATTATTTTTGTGAATTTGAAATAAAGTTTTTAATGATAATTCTAAAAACTAGGTAAAAATATAATTGGTGACCACCAAATTGCTGATAAAAATATTAAATTTTCCAACTTTTGAATGAGCTAGTGAACATTATATTCTGCATTCATACTTTATTACTGTAGGAGAGCAGGAAGCTCCAAGAAACAGTTCCTCCACTAGACCAACTATTAAACAGGCAGGAACTGACTGAATCAACTATTTCAAAACTCAGTAGAATGCTACATAGCATTCAGGGAAGAGTGGGAGGAAGGCTTGTAAATTACAGTGGTTTCTGCTGCCCATCCCCCACTTTCATGACAGTATAACAGTGCAGTCTGCCTTCTGGCATAGCTTTTTAGTGACAGAAAGGGACATAAAACCCAGTTTCTCAAGAAGTCATGGGTGATTGTGATCACTTTTTTTGATTAGCAACTTTGGAGCGCTGATGGCCTGGGCTCTGGGAGCAGTCATTGTCCCAACCCACCCCAGAGAAAAGTGGCAGAGGAGACTTAAAGATGATTTGCTTCCTCAAAGTTGTGGAAGAAAGTTAAAGAGATGAATTTGCTTGGCCGATGCCAGGTTGAGAAAGTGCAGCTTTGGGGAACCATGGGAAAAACTGCTGGTACTTTACCTGGTCCCTCCTCTTTTCTTGCCCAGGGCCGCTTGGAGATGGCTTGTGCTCCCTTTGTGGGTCCCTAGCCTTTCTTCTGGCTGGGAAAGGCTGACTTGGAAAACTACTCTTCAGCATGACCTCTCTCCAGGAATTGGCCGTCCTTGTAAAAGCAACTTGAGACAACAAAAGCAGTGTAAAAAAACAGTTGAGGTGGCTGTCCTGAAGCAAAGGTTTACCTGATCTAAGTCCTGCAATGGAAGACCTGGAGAAGATCTGTTTTCTGGGACGTAGAAAGGGCATTCAAAGTTGTGTAAACAGGGGAACTCCTATATCCATAAGCAAGCATGAGCCTAGGAAAAGACACAGACCCAGAAAAGACAGGAAGGATCCTGCCCTTTGTATTTGCCTTGGGCTGACTTTCTTGATAGGAGGAATGAAAGCTGAAGGAGAGCACCAGGTTATGCAAAGCCAGTTTGCAAAGATGATAAAATATATTTTTATTTGTTTTTTTGCTTAGGTTAGCTTTGTTTTCTTACAGACACTCAAAAAAACTTTCCGTCATATCACCATCTGGATATAAACTCAAGAAACAGACACCTCAAGGAATAAATCCCAGAATTAGTAAACATTTTAAAATATTAAAAAGTACAGTGTGCAACAAATGGTTATAAAACAAACAAAGAAACAGGAAATAATGACCCATCCAAAAGTAATGAATAAAATTCTAGAAAACTTCAATGAAGAAAACCAGACTGTGGACATACTGGACATAGACTCTAAAAAAAAAAAAGAAAGAAAGAAACTTCAATATAATCAAGGAGATGAAGGAAAATATAGAGAAAGAGCAAAAGGATACAAGAAAAAAAAAAAAACTATGGACAATATGAGAATCTCAATTTAGAGATAAAAATTTTAAAAACAACCAAATAGAACTAATGGAGTAGAAGACCACAATTACTGAAATGAAAATTTCCCAAGAGAGCTTCTATAGCAGAGTGGAGCTGGTAGAAGAATCAGTGAGCTTGAAGACAAAACAATTGAACTGAGTTAGATGAAGCACCAGGAAGAAAAAAAATTATAAAAAGTGAAAATAGCCTAAGAGACTTCTGGGAAAATATCAAGCATAACAATTATACATATTATGGGAGTCCAAAAAAGAGAAGAAAGAGAGAAAATGACAGAAAAAATATTTTTTTAAATGACAGGAAACTTCCAAACTTAACAAAAGATGTATATTTGCACATCTAAGAAAGCCAAAAAACACAAAACGTAATACAGTTAAAGAAAAACATGCCCTGTCAATACTGATCAGACTGCAAAAGATGAGGTGAGAATCCTGAAAGCTGTAAGAGAAAAGCAATGTGTTATAGGCATCACAATTAGACTAAGTGCCAATTTCATATCAGAAACCATGAAGGCAAGAAGGCAGTGGAGTAGAATACTTAAAATAATGAAAGAAAATAATTGCCATCAAAGAATTTTATATACAAGAGGACTTTCTTTCAAAAATGAGGGAGAGATTAAGAAATTCCCAGGTAAACAAAAGCCGAGGGAGTTAATCACTACTAGAACTGCCCTACTAAAAGGAGTGGCATAAATAAAGACCACTGGTAAAGGTAGCCATTTGGGTATTATAAATGCAGGTCCAATTGTATTGTACTTTTTTGTAGGTAACTCAACTTCTTACCTCCTTCATGTGCTAAAACGCAAATGCATAAAACGTTATGATAAATCTATGGTTTTGGATATACAATAATAAAAATATAATTTATAAAAAGTACAACAAATGTGGGGGACCAGAGAGTTATAAGAACAGTATATTTGTATGCCACTGAAGTCAAGTTGGTTTCAAATAAAAATCATTGTTATATATTTAGAATGTTAAATTTTAACCCAATTGCAACAATGAAAATATATAAAAACAATATCCAGACAGAAATGATAAGAGATTCAATATACCACAATAAAAAAATTCAAATAAATATGAAAGTAGGCATTAATGGAAGAATTAAGGGATATAAAAGCTTTAACTTACAAAGACTAAATAGCATAATTGCAGAAGAAAGTTCTGCATTATGAATAATGACTTTAAATATAAATTATTAAATTCTCCAGGCAAAAGACAGAACCATTGGCAGAATGGTTTAAAAAGCATGACCAAACTATATGCTGTTTACAAGAAACTCACATTAAACTCAAAGACATGAGTAGATTTAAACTGAATGAATGGGGGAAAAAAATACCATACAAGGAGTAACCAAGACAGAACTGGGGTCACTATACTAAAATCAGTTAAAATAGTCTTGAAGTTAAAAAAAACAAACAACTGTTTATTAGGAACAAAAATGGTCATTATATACTGATAAACTCCTCAATTTAACAAGAAGATGTAACAATTATAAATATATATGCAACTAACAGCAGAGCCCCAAATATATTAAACAAATACTGACATATTCGAGGGGAGAAATTGGCAGTTCTGCATTACTAGTAGGGCATCTTAATACCATTTTCAATAGATAAAACATCTAGATGAAAATAAATAAGGAAATACAAGGCTTAAATGATATTCTAAAGCAAAAAGACCTAACATACATGTATAAAATACATCACCCAGAACAGCAGAATACCAAATCTTCTTGAGTACACATAGATCATATCTTAGGTCACAAGTGTCAATAAATTTAAATATATTAAACTCATATGATGTACCTTCTCAAATCACAATGGAATGAAGCTAGAAATCAATAATTGGGAGAAATAGATAATTCACAAATATGTGGAAATTAAACAACACTCTCTCATTAACCAATATGTTAAAGAGAAATTACTAGGGAAATCAGGAAATATCTTGAGGTGAATGAAAATGAAAACACAACATACCAAAACTTATGGGATGCAACAAAGGCAATGCTGAGAGGAAAATTTATAGCTCTAAGTGCATAAATTTAAAAAGAAGAAAGACTTCAAACCAAAGACCTAACTTCAAAACTGGAAGAGCTAGAAAATGAGCAAATAACTCAAAGCAGAAGGAAGGAAATATCAAAGATAAATGAAATAGAGATTAAAAGCATATGAATATGTTCAGTGTCCATGTGATGTTGTCTCAGTGGGTGGAGATACACACAATAACTGAAAGAATATTGAATTCCCATCCTGGGGAGTCCTGCTACATTCTTTAATAGAAAGGCAAGAATCACCTGAGCACAAGGGCAGTGCCTAGTGAAAGAAGACAAACCGTTATGCCATGCTCTTGATATTGATGATTGTACTCATGAACTTCTTCTTGTAAAATTGAAACTTAGCCTAGTAATATATATTGCTTAAGAATTACCTCCTGAAAGCTTCCCTGATGCTCAAATGCAGCCATTCTCTAAGCCAAACTCAGCATATAAATGCACTACCTTCCCCCCAGCATGGCATATGACTCCTGGGGATGAGCCTCCCTGGCACTGAGGGATTATTACCAAGCACCAATTAGCAATGCATCTTGAAAAGGTGGGAAATATTAAATACAAATGAGTTTTTTTGGCTAAGAGATTTCAATGTGAGTCAGGAGGTCATTCCAAAGGTTACGCATGTGCGTAACTCAGCAGGATCTCATTGACTGCCACAGTAAACAGTGCCTCAAATAGCAGGGCTCCTGAGGGCTCTAGAGACATCCAGATGCTATAAACAGGACAGACAAATTCAGGAATTTGGCACCCTGTCAGTGGACCTTACTCTGAAATTTATGCTCCCCAGTGTAACAGAGTTACATTTATAATTTCCATACACATGGCTCTTCTGCCCCTTTTATTTGAACCTATAATTAGTACTATACTTGTTAAATATATGTCCCAGAGACTTAAATCTTTGATCTGTTCATGTGCCAGTTGAGTCCTGAATCTCAGCAGAGTTGCAACACCTATAATGAACTAAAGCAGACATTATTATTCTATTGTAGATGTTATTCTGGCAATGGAAGAACTTTTTTTTTTTTTAAAGATTTATTTATTATTTATTACATATCCCCCCCTTTCTGCCTGCTCTTGCTGTGTGTCCATTCCTCTGTTTTTTTCTATGTCTGCTTCTTGTCTCCCCCCGTCCCCGCGGCGACGCGCCGAGTTGGCCCTCCACGGCGGTGGCTCATTCCGTTCGAGGGTGGCTCCATTCCATTCCCACGGGCGGCTCCGCTCCATGTTTTGCGGGCAGCAGTCCTCCATGTTTTTTGCGGGCTGCGCTTCCGCAGTTCGCAGGCGGCAGCTCCGCTTTTTACGGGTGACTTTGCCATGCCCGTGGGGGCTCCGCCCTGCCTGTGGTGGCTTTTTGCCTTGCCCACGGTGGCTCTGCCCCGCCCACAGTGGCTTGCCTTTCTCAAGGCCGTCTGCCCGCTCGGAGAGGTCCCCGGGAACCGAACCCGGGGCCTCCCATGTGGTACACCGGCGAGCTCTTTATCCACTGAGCTATCTAGCCGGGCCTGGAAGAACTTTTATCATTAATATAAAGGCAGTAGTCACCAGAGGTTCTGAGGGGAGGGAGAGGGAAGAATAAGTGTAATATAGGGGCATTTTCAGGACCCTGGAATTGTCCTGCATGACATTGCAATGACAGATACAGGCTATTATATATTTTGACATAACCTACAAAATTGTGTGGGAGAGAGTGTAAACTATATTGTAAGCTATAGTCCATGGTTAGTAGCAATGCTTCAATATGTGTTCACAATTTTAGCAAATGTACCACACTAATGAAGGTTGTTGTTAATGTGGGAAAGTGGGGGAGGGGGAGGGAGCAAATGGGAATCCCCTTTATTTTTTTTTTTTATTTTTTTTTTTAAACTATTTTTTTAATTTATTATTTATTACATATCCCTCCCCCCTTTCTGCTTGCTCTTGCTGTGTGTCCATTCTTCTGTGTTTTTCTATGTCTGCTTCTTGTCTCCCCCCATCCCCGCGGCGACGCGCCGAGTCGGCCCTCCACGGCGGTGGCTCGTTCCGTTCGAGGGTGGCTCCATTCCGTTTCCACGGGGGGCTCCGCTCCATGTTTTGCGGGCAGCAGTCCTCCATGTTTTTGCGGGCTGCCGGCTTCCGCTTTGGCGGGCAGCAGCTCCGCTTTTCACAGGTGACCTTGCCATGCCCGTGGGGGC
>PVKH010011469.1:0-17750 GCA_004027955.1 Chaetophractus vellerosus
CTTCAATTTTTTTGGAAGAGTTTGAGAAGAATTGGAGTTAAATCTTCTTGAAATATTTTGTAGAATTACCCTCCTGGAAGCATTTGGACTTGGGATTTTTCATGCTGGGAAGTTTATGAATACTTATTCAATCTCTTTAGTAGTAATTGGTTTGTTGAGATGATCCATTTCTTCTTGAGTCAATGTAGGAAGTTTTTGTATTTCTCTGAATTTGGTCTAGGTTATTTAATTTATTTTCATAGTATCCTCTTCTAGTCTTTTTTCAATACAGTGGGGTCAATAGTAATATCCCCCTTTACATTTATGATTTTTGTTATTCATATTCTATCCCTTTTTCTTAGTCAGTCTGGCCAAAGGTTTGTCTAACTTATTGATCTTTTTAAAGACCTGATTTTTGGTTCTATTAATTATGAATTTTTGTTGTTGTTGTTATCTATGTTACAACCCAGCTTCTGAAGTGCATGGGTTGTGCTGTCAGCAAGACCAAAGGACTCACTCAGTACATACTCAGACATGAGCTTTATTTATTGGGTTTTACAACCAGGAGAGATTCTCTCTGGTAGCAGTGAGTTCAAGAATAAAGATAGCACTCCACAAAAAGGCATGAAAAAGAGGGGCAATATTTATAGGGCCTCAGAAGAAAGACATTTCATAACATATTTACATAAATGGGGTCTGGTGATGTAATTGTAGGAAGGAACTGTACAGACTGGAGAAAATTACAGTTTATGATACCATCTGTACATTGTTTTCCTGTGAGGGGTTTGTTACATTTTAACTTGTGTCCTGGGGCATGCAGGTGACTTGCGTACTATAGACTGAGTTTCCCTTAGGGAAGATAAGCCAGGGCCAGGAGACCAACAGGACCCACACAATCCACCCCTATGCAGCAGCCTCCATTGCTCATAGGACACACTTCATTTACATTTCACAACAGTATAGCCTACAACAGAATACTAAGAGTCCTCCACTAAAAGCTAGTAAACTTATAATGACATGTTGCAAAGGCCAAGGGAGGGAGTTAAACCAATTAGATGGGATTAATATATAATTTATGAATATGAATTAAAACTTGTTATCAAGAATATAATATTACTAAATGAAAAGGTCTTGCTCCAAATTTGTTGATGGACTGTATTTTGCCATGTTAACAAGGTGTTCCATGCTGTCCAATTTGCAGGAGTTATGGTCTAAGGAAAAATAAGGGACAGATCATGCTGGTCTAACAGTGTATGAGCAAAGTTGTTATTAGTAGATTACAAAGTACCAGGTAGGGAAGTCCTGTAAGGAAGCTTTGATACCATACCACTTTAACCCTTCTAAATTCTCTGAGTTTCTACAGTGATATATAAAATTAGTTTGGGGGAGGATTGTGGGAACATGTAATCAAATTCAGCAGTCAAAACTCAGCTCTCTCACACAAACAGCAGAGAAAGAACCAAAAGCTGCATGAGGGACCTGATTTGGGGGTCAGCAGAACCAGGATAGTGCTTCACAATTCCCAGGACAGAGAGAGAAAGAACTTGAAATAACAAACTGTGAGTTGTTAAACCTATTGGTCACTGGGAAAGCCTCCCTTCCCCCATGCCCAAGATATTAAGCTGGGGTAAAACACTTAGATCACTACAACTGACTGAAGGTGGGGCAGATAACTTCCTCGCTGTCATCTGTTACAAGGGAAAAGGGAGGGGGAGTTGGGGAGCTTTTCTTCTGTGACTTCAAACAAAGAAACTGAGAGAGATACACCTCCATGGAAAGACACGCCAATGGGCAACTTCTGGCTGGCCAGTCTGGAAACTGCATGGAGTGAAACTGCATGGGGTAAAACTGCATTTGGGTCTCTCTGTCCCCCAACTTCTCAGAGAAAATCTGTGTCCCATTGGTTGGTCGCTGGCATGATTTTGATAACTTAAGCTAGGCAGTTTTAAAGACCTAGGATAAGTTGAACCAAATATCAAAGAAGAGCTGTGAAAAAAAATAATAATAGATAAGAGGGAGAAATTGACCATCAGAGTAATTTCACCAACATATTCAGATGCCTAGATATCAGCAAAAAATTACAAGCCATACTAGGAAACAAGAAGAGATGGCCCAGCCAAAGGAAACCAAATATCCTGAAGAGATACAGGGTTTAAGACAATTAATTAATGATAATCACACAACACTACTAAAGCAATTTAAAGAATTGGAAGAAAATATGACTAAAGAGATAAAGGATATTAAGAAGACACAGGGTGATCATAAGAAAAATTTGAAAGTCTGCAAAGAAAATAAAAGACCTTATGGGAATGCAAGACACAATGGTGAGATTAAAAGTACATTAAAGGCACATTAGAGCAAATTTGAATTGCTCGAAGACAGAATTAGTGATTTCAAAGACAGAACATCTGAACTGGAAAAGACAGGAGAACAGAAAAAGAAGAGAATGGATAAAAATGGAACGCGGTCTCAGGGAATTGAATAGCAATGCAAAAAAAATAACACGTATGCATTATTGGTGTCCTAGAAGAAAAGAAAATGGAAATGACACAGAAAGAATATTTGATAAAATAATGACTGAAAATGTCCCTACCTTTATGAAAAACATAAATATCAATATCCAAGAAGGACAATGTACCCAAACTGAATAAATCCAAATCGACCTACCCTAAGACAACTACCTTGAGAATGACAAATATCAGAGTTAAAAAGATGATTCTGAAAGCAGCAAGAGAAAAGCAAAACATCACATACAAGGTAACACTGAGAAGAATAAGTGCAGATCTCTCATCAAAAACCATAAAAGAGAGAAGAAAGTGGTATGATATATTTAAGAGAATTCTGTACCTGGCAATGGAGTTTTTCAGAAATGAAGAGGAGTTAAAAGTCTTCACACACACACAATGACAGAAAATGTCACCAAAAGACCAGAATTGAAAGAGATACCAAAGGTAGTGTGCAGCCTGAAAGGAAAAATTAAACAAGGGTGAGATATTTGGAGAATGTAGAAATGGAGATTATTATAAACGGTAAAATAAAAGGTAAAATGATAGACAATTTACAATATGACTACAGAAAGTCAAAGGTGAAAATGTTTCTTTTTACTGGACTAAATAAAAAAAAATAGATTAAGTAAGTAGTGCTTTTAGAGCAATAATATTGAATATTATTGGCTTGACCTCACCAATCAAAGAAATAGACTGATAGTATGGATTTAAAAAAATATGGACCACCTATATGTTGTCTACAAGAGAATCACCTCAGATGAAGGACAAAACCAGGTTAAAAGTGAAAGGTTGGAAAAAGATATTGCATGCAAACGTTAATGATAATGAAAAAAGATCTGGACTAGTGATACTAATATCGGATAAAATAGATTTTAAATACAAAACCGTTATAAGGGATAAAAAAGTTCATTAAATATGAACAAAAGGGGCAATTCAGAAAGAAGAAACAACTATACTAAATAGTTATACACCTAACCTCAGTGCTCCAAGATACAAGAGGCACAAACCGGCAAAGTTGAAAGGAGAATTAGATGTCTCTACAACAATAGTTGGAGACTTCAATACATCACAATCAGCTTGGATAGAACATCTGGACAAAGGATAAATAAAGGAACAAAGAGGTTGAATAATATGATAAATGAACTAGATCTAAAAGGCATCTGTTGAGCATTGTACCCCCAAACAGCAAGATATACATTCTTTTCAAGCACTCATGGATCCATCTCCAGGATAGACCATATATGGGTCACAAAACAAGTCTCAATTATTTAAAAAAGATTGAAATTATACAAAACACTTACTCCCATCATAATTGAATGAAGCTGGAAATAAATAAATATATGGAGATTAAACAACATATTCTTAAATAATCAGTGCATCAAAGAAGAAATTGCAAGAGAATTCAGCAAATATATTGAGATGAATGAAAATGAGAACACAACATATCAAACATATGGGACACTGCAAGGGCATTATTGAGAGGGAAATTTATAGCTCTTAATGTTTACATTAAAAAAAGATGAAAGAGCTAAATTTAAAGATATAACTGCACACCTGGAGGAATTATACAAAAACAGCAAACTACCCCAAACCTAGCCAAAGGAAAGAAATACTAATATCAGAGCAGAAATAATTTAATTCAAGAACAACAAAATAATAATAATAGAGATAATCAACAAAACCAAAAGTTGGTTCTTGGAGAAGATAAAAAAAAAATCAACAAACCCTTAGCTAGACTGATAAAGAAAAACAGAAAACAAAATGAATAAAATCATAAATGAGAGGGTGGATATTACCACTGACACTGTAGAAATAAGAGAGATCATAAGGAGATACTGTGAACAACTGTGTGCCAAAAAACTCGACAATGACATGATGGACACATTACTAGAGACACATGACCACCTAAAATGCCCCTAGAGGAAATAGAAGACCTGAACAAAACAATCACAAGAGAAGAGATTGATACAGTCATCAAAATCTACCCAAGAAGAAAAGCCAAGACAAGATGGCTTCAAAGGTGAATTCTACCAATCATTGAAAGGCAACCTAAGACCAATCTTTTTCAAGTTCTTCCAAAAAGTTGAACAGGAATGAGTTCTATCAAATTCATTCTATGAAGCCACCATAACCTGAATACCAAAACCAGATAAAGATACTAAGAAAAAAGAAAATTACAGACCAAAATCTCTAATGAATATATATGCAAACCAAACCCAAAAGCACATTAAAAATCATTTAACATAATTAAATGGATTTTGTCTTGGGTGTGCAAGGGTGGTTCAACACAAGGAAATAAATTAGTGAAATAAACCACATTGATAAATTGAAGAAGAAAAAACATATAAGCGTCCCTACTGATGAAGAGATGTCATGTGACAAAATACAGCACTGCTTCTTTAGAAAACACTCCAAAAGATAGGAATAGAAGGAAGTTTTCTCAATATGGTAAAGTGCATATATGAAAATCCTATCACTAGCATTGTACTCAGTGGTGCAAGACTGAAAGCTTTCCCACTGAGATCAGGAACAAGACAAGAATTCCCACTGTCAACAATATTATTTACTATTGTGCTAGAATCCTAACTAAAGCAATTAGGATAGACAAAGAAATAAAATGCATCCTAACAGGAAAGGAAGAAGTAAAGTTTTCACTATTTATTGATGATATGATCATATATCTAAAAAACACTGAGAAATCCACAACAATGCTAATAGAATTAATGGAGGAGTTCAACAAAGTGTCAGTATACAAGGTTAATATGCAAAAATCAATAGCTTTTCTATACACTACTGATTTGCAATCTGAGGAAATTTTAAAAATTCCATTTAAAATCGTGCAGGGGATTCTTGCTGACCCATTAAAGAATGTGGCAGAACTCCCCACGATGGGAATTCTATATTCTTTTGGTTTTTGAGAGGACCTCCACCTACCATGACAATGCCCCATGAAGCACCTTGAACTCTTTCATATGCTTTATAGGTATGCCCCAAGTGAACCTCCTCCCATGCATCTTCCATCACTGAAACCCTGTACCAATCATCCTCCCTTGACACAGTTGTAACCCTTCTATGATCCAAAACTTCTTCAAAAATGAAGCCAGCAAAATAATCAAATAAAAGTAATAAGAAAATGAAATAATAATTATAGTGTTAAAAATGACAAAATACAAAAAAATTAAAAGAATTTGAATGAATAAAAAATTAAAAATTAAGAAAAATAAATGTTGGCATTTTGTCTTTCATCACTGTAAGATCTGTTGTTTGTATGTACAGTGACATTTTCTTCCATTTTTCCTCCATTGTCTTTTTTTTTTTCATTTTATTTTCAAAGAAGCTTTAGATTACAGAAAAGTCAAATACAGAATATAGGGGATTCCCATATACACAACTTCCTCCCCCTTTTCCCCTTTCCCTTATTAAAAACATTTTACATGTGGTTTGTATATTTGTTACAATTGATGTACAAATATTGAAGCATTGCTACAAATCATGGTCAATAATTTACATTATGGTTTACATCTTGGAACATACAGTTTTATAAAATTTGATGAAATTTAACATGGCCTGTATCCATCATTGCAAGATCATGTTGAACAATTCCAATGCCTCCCAAGTGCCCCATATTTCATTTATGCTATTCCTCCCACCCCTCTCCCCTCAAAACCCATGGCAACCACCAAGGTTCACTCCTTGAAGAGCAAGATTCATAGTTACTTGCAAGAACATTGAGGGTTTGTTATACTGGCCTGTCCTCCTTTATTAGTCACTGCCTATGCTCTTGACAGACTCCCATCCCTCTGTCTGAGAGCATAGCAGAACTCCCCAGTATGGGAGTCCAAAAATTTTCCACTCGTTGCATGGGTCTCCACCCACTGTTACAATGCACTATGACAGGATGAACACTCACATACTGCCTGGAAGCCTGCCCCAGATGCACCCAGTCCCACATACCCCCCACATCCAACACTCAAAACCAGTAACCCTCCCCTGCCCTGTTTGTTAAAAAAGCAATCACAATGATCTAGTTTCAACCACATACCCACTAATCCTCAGAGTTCATCGTCTCCCTCCCCACAGTGCCATGGACAGCCCAATCCAATACCCCCCTCACAGGCTAACAGCACCCAACCCAATAGCATCACTGCACCACTGTCATGCCTATCCACTGCACAACTACACCCTTCCACCTTATCATAGATTTTGCCCATATGGGCATTGACTCACAATCTTCTACTCCCTTTCTGTCTCCTTTAAAATATCTTCTAGATCTTAGCTCTGTGGGTCTGCTCAATTTACTTAATTCATATCAATTAGGTCATGTAATATTTGTCCTTCAGTGAATGGCTTGCTTCACTTAACCTAAGGTCTTCCAGGTTCATTCATGTTATCCCATGTGTTAATACTGCAGTCCTTCTTAGAGCTGAGTCATAGTCCATGTATGTATATACCAGAGTTTTCTTATCCATTCATCTGTTGATGGACATTTGGGCTGTTCCTAACTTTTGAAAATAGTTGGATAATGCCTCTATGAACATTGGTGTGCGTATGTATGTTTGTGTCTCTGCTTTCAAATCTTCTGAGTATTTACCCAGTAGTGGGATTGCTAGATCATATGGCAGTTCTATAGTTAGCTTCCCGAGGAACCACTAGACTGTCCTCTACAATGGTTGCACCATTCTGCATTTCCAGTAGCAGTGGATAAAGGATCCCATTCCTCCACATCATCTCCAGACTTGTGGTCCTCTGTTTTTTGTTTTTTTTTTAAATAGATGCCTGTCTAATGGATGAGCATCTTTTCATGTGCTTTTTGCCATTTGTATTTCTTCCTTGGAGAAGTGTCAATTCAAATCACTTGCCCATTTTTAAATGAGTTGTCTTTTTACATTTAAAGTATAAGATTTCTTTATATATGTTGTATATTAGACCCCTATCAAATATATAATTGCCAAATATTTTATCCCATTGAATAGGCTGCCTTTTCACTTTCTTGACAAACACCTTTGAGGTACAAAAGATTTTAATTTTGAGGGGTCCCAATAATCTATTTTTTCTTTTGCTGCTCTTGCTTGGGTTGTAAAGTTCATGAAATCATTTCCTAATCCAAGATCTCCTAGATGCTTCTCTATATTTTCTTCTAGGAGTTTTATGGTGTTACATTTAGATCTTTGATCCTTCTTGAGTTAATGTTTGTATAAGGTGTGAGATGGTGTTCCTCTCTCAATCTTTTGGATATGGATATCCAGTTCTCCAAGAACCATTTTTTGAAGAGGTCATTCTCTCCCAGTTGAGAGGGCTTAATGGTCTTGTCACCTATCTGTTGACTGTATATATGAGGATCTATATCAGAATCCTCAAATTTAATTGCATTGGTCAGTATGTCTATCTTGTGCCAATACCATGGAGTTTTGGCCACTGTAGCTTTGTAGTATGTTTTAAAGTCAGGTAGTGTGATTACTTCAATTTCATTTCTCTTTTTCAATATGTCTTTGGCAATTCAGGGCCCCTTGCCCTTCCAAATAAATTCCATAGTTAGCTTTTACAATTGAGTAAAAAATGCTGTGGTAATTTTTATTGGGATTGTGTTAAATCTGTAAATCAGTTTGTGTAAGATAGACATCTTAATAATATTTAGTCTTCCTATCCAAGAACAGGGAATATTCTTATATTTATTTAGGTCTTCTTTGATTTCCTTTAACAATATTCTGTAGTTATCTGTGTACAAGTCATTTACATCTTTAGTTAAATTTATTTCTAGGTATTTGATTCTTTTAGTTTCTATTGTAAATAGGATTTTTTTCTTGATTTCCTCCTCAGATTGCTTATTATTTGTGTACAGAAATGCTACTGATTTTGCACATTAGTCTTATAACCTGCCACTTTTATGAATGCATACATAAGCTCTAGAAGCATTGTTGCAGGTTTCTTAGGACTTTAAAGGGATAGGACCATGTCTTATGCAAATGCTTTTTCTGTATCAATCAATGTAATACATCACATAAACAGATCAAAAGAAAAAAATCACATGATTATTTCTATAGATGCAGAAAAAGCATTCAACAAAATATAGCAGCTTTTCCTCATAAAAACATTTCAAAAGATAGGAATAGAAGGAAACTTCCTGTATATGTTAAAGGGTATATATAAAAAACTCACAGGTCAAATCATATTTAAAGGTGAAATCCTAAAAGCTTTCTCTCTAAGATCTGGCATAAGACAAGTATGCCCACTGCCACTGTTCCTATTTAACATTATGTTCGAAGTACTTGCTCAATGACTTAGGCAAGAAAAAGATATAAAAGACCTCCAAATTGGAAAGGAAGTAGGAAAAATTTTACTCGTTGCCACCCAGCTCCTGGAGAGTATGGGTTGGAGCAGCTACAAGACCAAAGTACACACTCAGCACAGTGTCAGACATAAGCTTTATTTTTGGGACTTATAGATAAGAGAGGGTCTTTGGCAGTGGCAAACTGAAAAATGAAAGTAGTGCTCTGGAAAGAGGTAGGAAAATAAGGGGCAACAAATATATATGGTCCCAGAACAAAGACATTTCATGGCAAGGTTACATAAATGGGGTCTGGTTATGTTATTGAAGGAAGGAACTATACAGATTGAAAAAAAAATTGCAGTTTATGACTCCATCTGTACATTGCTTTCCTGTGAGGAGGTTTGTTAAATTTTAACTTGCATGCTAGGACATGCAGTTGACGGTGTACTGTGAATTGAGTTTCCTTTAGGAAGAAGCCAGGTCTGGGGGCCCACTGGACCCAAACAATCTATTTCCTTTTACTCCACTCTAATCTTTGATATTTCATTCCTTCTATTTGCTTTGGGTTAGTTTACTCTTGATTTTCAAGTTCTTCCAGATTTGAGGTTGGTTTCAGAGTTGAAGACTCTTTTCTTTTCTTTTCTTTTCTTTTTTTTTTAAAGATTTACTATTTATTTATTTATATATTCCCCCCTTGTTGCTTGTGCTTGCTTGTTCATTTGCTTTGTGTTTTTCTGTGTCTGCTTGTCTCCCCCTTCTGTGTCATCCCACTGAGTCAGCTCACCACGTGGCAGCTTGCCTTCACCAGGAGGCCCCAGGAACCAAACCCGGGGCCTCCCTATGTGGTAAATCAGAGCCCAACCAATTGAGCCACAGCTGGTTCCCCTTTTCTTTTTTTAATGTAAGCATTGAGAGCTATAAATTTCCCTCTCAGCCATGTTTTCACTGCTTCCCATAAGTTTTAGCATGTTGCATTTTCATTTTTATTTGCCTCAGTATATTTCCTAATTTCTTTTGTGAGCTCCAGTTTAACCCACTGCTTATGTAAGAGTATGTTGTTTAATTTTCACATATTTGTGAATTCTTCATTTATTCCTCCCTTTTGGACTTCTAACTTCATTCCATTGTGGTCAGAGAATGTACACTGTATGATTTTACTATTTTTGAATTTACTGTGAATTGTTTGTGACCCAACATATGGTACCCAGAAGATTGATCCATATGCATTAGAGAAGAATGTGTATTCATTTTTGATGAAGGAAATGTTCTGTATGTGTCTGTTATATATATTTGGTTAAAAGTATCATTGAAACCTTTTATCTCCTTATTGGTCTTATAACTAGGTGTTCTATCCATTATTGAAAGTGGTATATTAAATTATCCTACTATTAATGTAGGACAGCTAATTTCTCCCATCAAATCAGTCTGTATTTGCTTTATACATTTTGAGGCTTTGCTGTTAGGTGCATATATATTTATAATTGTTATATCTTCTTGTTGAATTGTTCACTTTCTGTGTTTATAATGATCATGGTTGTCTCTCATAACTTTTTTACTTAAAGTACATTTTATCTGATATTAATATAGCTATCCCTGCTATCTTTTGGTTACTATTTGCATGATATATTTTTCCACCCTTTCACTTTCATACTACATGAATTTTGAATTAAATGTGAGTTTCTTACAGAAAGCATTTAGTTGGGTTTCTTTTATATCCATTTTGCCATTCTGACTTAATTTGTAAATTGGTCATTTGAAGATGATACTTGATAAAGTGTGCCCAAGTTGAATGAAAGTGGCCTTTAATCCATTATGGTTGAACTCCTTAGAAGGAATGGAAATTGGACACAGAAATAGAAACCATGTGTAGTATCCAGAATGTGGAAGTCAACAGAAACCAGGATAGTAAGGAGATACTGTTGCTGTGTCCATGCAACTGAAAATACAAGGAACCACAATGATTGCCAGTTGGCCAGAAGATACCAGCCTTATGTAGAAGCAATCCTCCTAGCCTTCAAAATCATGAGCCAATAAATTCCTGTTTTTAATTTAACCCATTTTGTGGAATTTTTAAAGCAGCTAAGAAACTAAAATGATATTCTTATTGCTTTTTAAAAATGTGTAAAAATGCAAAGGACCTAGATTAGACAAAGCATATTAAAGAACAAAGGTGGAAAATTTATACTACCAGCTATCAGGATTTAATACAAAACCTAGAATAATTAAAACAGTGGTGTTTTAGTAAAAGAGTAGAAAAATAGACAAAAGTTTGAAATAAATGCCCAAATTGATATACTTGCCTCTTTATTATATAGCCTCCATTATAAAGTAGTGGGAAATTTGGTTCTGTAAATGGATATTTTTAGGTCACTTGAATATCCATATGAAAGTAAAAAAGCTGTAGTAAATTAAATTCAAGATGTATCATAACAACACAGAAATCACATTAGCCACATTTGGAAAAAATGAGAAAATAGGCATCATTAAAATTAAATACTTCTTTTAAAAATACATCGAAGAGGGATTGTGGAAAGGTGGCATCAGATTAGGCAGGCAGTGTTCAACTCTCTCACAAAACAATAGAGAAAGTGCCAAGAGCTGTCTGAGGGACCTGCTTTAGGGGCCAGCAGACCAGAAAGGTACTTCACAACTCCCAGGAGGGTGAGGGGCAGAGAGACAAAGGACCCAAAAAAACAAATGTTAGTTAACAAATCCCCAGACTGGCTGGGAAGGAGTAAGCTGGGGTAAAACCCCTGGTTCACTGCAGCTGACTGAGAGAGGAACACACATGGTCTTCCCTGTCAGCTGATACAAGGGAAAAGGAAAGAGGAATTGGGAGCTTTGAATTTGAAGTGTATGGTAAATTTGGTCAGCAGAGCCGGCTTTGGGTCTCAGCTCTGGCCAGACCAAAACACAGGAAAATGGAGAGAGATTTACCTCTGTGGAAAGGTGTTCTGAAGAGCTGACTTATCAGATAAGGGTTTAATATCTATGATATACAAAGAGATCATAAAACTCAACAATAAAAAGACAAGCAACAAGAACTAAACATGGGCAAAAGACTTGAAAAGACAATTTTCCAAAGAAGAAATACAAATGGTGAAGAAACACATGAAAAAAAAATGTTCAACATCACTAGCGATTAGGGAAATGCAAATTAAATCTACAATGAGTTATCATTTCACACCTACTAGTCTGACCACTATTAAAAAGTTGGAAAAATCTTAACTCTTTGAGAGAATGTGGAGAGTTAGGAATGCTTATTCTCTGTTGATGGGCATGTGGAATGGTATAGGCACTGTGGAGGACTGTTTGGTAATTCCTAATGGAGTTAAATATAGATTTGCCATGTGGCACAGCAATACCATTGCTAAGTATATACCCAGAAGAACCTAGAGCAGAGACCCAAAAAGACATCTGCACACTGATGTTCATAGTAACATTAGTTGTGATAGCCAAGAGCTTGAAATAACCAAGCTGTCCATCAGCTGATGAATGGAGAAACTAACCTTGGTCTATACACACAATGGAATATTATGCAGGAGTAGGAAGAAATGAAGTTGTGAAACATATGACAACATGGATGAACCTGGGGGACATTCAGTTGAGTGAGGCAAGCCAGACAAAAAAGGACAAATACAGTATGATTGCGCTATTATGAACTAAATATATTGTGTAAACTCATGGATTTAATAATTAAAATATAGATCATCAGAAAATAGAATGAGGGTAGAAAATGGAAAGCTGATGCTTAATCTGTGCAGAATTGGTGAAAAGGTTGTTTGTAAACCTTTAGAAATGAAATGAAATGTTGTGAGCACATCATGGTGTTTGTGACTCTCAGAGCTATTATATGGGTATGACAATGGTTGAAAGGGAAAGTGTAAGGACATTTATATTAGTAGAAGGAAAGCTAAAAAATGTAACTTGGGACTGTATACCATAGTGAAACCCCATGTAAAATAAAAATATCAGTGTTATTGCATATACAAAACCCTTTTTTACAAAATATAAATATAAATAAACTAGAGAGAACAAAATACATCAAGAAAATCACAAGAAAACACACAATTGAGCATGACCCAGTTATCAATTAATCCATTCACTTGAATGAGTACTTTATTAAAAAGATTTCCAAATAGCCAATAAACATATGAGGTGCTTTGAATCATTACTCATCAAAAATATATAATTAATTCAACTAGATACCACTGCACACTCAGCAGAATGGTAAATGCAAAAGTAAAATAAAAGGTAAAAAGAAATGGATAATACCAAGTGTTGAAAAAGATGTTGGGCAACTTAAACTCTCTTACACTGCTGGCCAGACAGTCAAATGGTAAAATCAGATATGAAGAATGTTTGGCAGTTTCTTATAAAATTAAGCATATAGCTACCCTAGGACTGAGATGTTGAAATCTTTATACATATCCAACAGAAATGAGTGTTTATATCCATCAAAAAAATTATGTGCAATAATATTTGGAAAATTTTTTTGTATTAGACAAAAATAAGAAACAAAGCAAATTCCAACAACAGTAAAATGTATAACCAAACCTTGCTATATCCATACAATGGAAGTAATGATAAAGCTCTTTAACAATAAAAAGATATGAACACTGATACACAAAAATAACAGGGATAAATCTCACAGACTTACTGTCAAGGGAAAGTAGTCATCATCCGTGGAGAAATAGCATATAATATATAATCCCATTCATAAATAGGTCAAACACATGCAAAACTAATTAAAAGTTATAGAAGTTAGTAAAACCACCTGTGAAATATGAATATGGGTAAAATTGCATATATAAGACTGTTCTTTTTGAAGCTGAAAGAATGTATGTTAATACTACAAAATATTAATATCAGACAAAAAATTATGTTAAGTGAAAGAAACCAGACACCAAGTAACTACGTATGGTATGATTCCATTTTATGAAATGTAAATATAAATCAATTTATAAAGATGAAATCAGATGAGTGGTTATGTAGGTCTTGGGAAGGAATGCTAAGAGGTATGGAGGTTTTCTTTTGAAGTAATGATACGGTTCTAAAAATTTTTGTGGGGATGAATGAACAACATTGTGATTATATTAAAACCATTGATCATACACATTGATCATACATTGGATAGGTTGTGTGGTATATGAATATATCTCAATAAAACTGCTTAATAAATAAATAAATAAATAATTGTGCAAGAAGAGTCAGAAATAGCAGCTATGTACAGCAGAGGAAACATAAAGAGATTGAGAGGTGAAGAATTTTCTTGTTTGTTTATTATTACTGAAATAATGAAAATGTTATAATGATTGAAGTGATGGATGCACAAATATGTGTTTATACCAAATACCATTTATTGTAGACTTTGGATGAATTGTACTTTTTATCAATATATATCAAATAATTGATTTGTTTAAATAAAGTGACAGAAATCAGAAAAGTGGTTAACTATAAATGTCACTGACTGAGAAGAGGGCACAAGGAATCCTTCTGAGTTATTGTTAATGTCCTATATCTCAAACTGGATGGAGGATTACATACAGAAAAGCTCAAACAATTGTAAATTTTAGATATATGTGATCTACTGAATAACAAATATACATGCAAATCTTGTGCATGCTTGGACACACAATGATAGAGGCTGAGAATAAATATTTCAAAATGTCATTCTTTAATATTCTTTAACCATAAAGTACTCCTATGTACTAATAAAGACAATACTGTAAAAATCCAGGAAGATAAAGTGAAAATAATATGTACACACAATTCTCTACAGGAAAATTATATGACAGATGAAAATGTGTAAAGCTCTCATTCTCATGGAAGAAAATGCATTATTAAGATGGTTGTGGGTGTTGGATGAGGGGACATTAGGGACAGGGCACACTGGAGCAGGCTTCTAAGGGAGAGTGTGAGTGATCATTTTGTCATAATGTGTTGTATCAGTGGGTGGAGATCACATAATGAGTGGGAAGGAGTTGGACTTCCATACTTGGGAAGACTTATTTGTTCACAAATAGAGAACTGGGAGTCTCTCAAGAGCATGGGTGGTTCCTAATAGTGGAAGACAACCAATGTGTCAAGACCTTAGAGTTGTTACATGCAACTATGAATCTTGAAATCCAAGCAGTGAAGCCAGGGTGTTACCATGGGACCCAAGGGGAGGGGGAGGGAGAAAAAGAATAGATCGAACAGGGTTTATTTAGTGGGCAATGGAAGTGTTCTACATGATCTTACAATGATGGACACAGGCCATGTTAAATATTATCAAAATTTATAAAAGTGTACGGTCTAAAATATAAACCATAATGTAAAACATTGACCATGTTTAGTAGCTATGTTTCATTGTGTGTATATCAGTTATAACAAAGGTACCAGGCACATATAAAAAGGTATTAATATGGGAAAGAGGAAAAGGGGAGGATGTTGGGTATATGAGTGTCCCCTGTATTCTGTATGAGACTTTACTGTGACCTAAAACTTCTTTGAAAACAAAATGAAAAATAGTAAGACACTGAGCAAAAATGGAAGAAAATGCTACTGTACAGACAGGACACCAGATATTACATAGTGATGAAAGGCAAAATGTCAAAATTTTTTTTAATATTATTCATTATTTTTTAAAATCCTAAACTTTTAATTTTACTTTATTTTTAGTTTTTAATAATTTTTATGTATTATATTTCTTATATTTAAACTTATCATTATTATTTTATTTTCCTTAATTGTATTTGGCTATTTTAATGGCTTCATTTATTGAAGAAACTTTGGATCACAGAAGGGTTACAACTGGGGCAAGGGAAGATCATTGGTGTGGTGTGTCAGTGATGGAGGATACATGGGAGGAAGTTCACCTGGACATACATATGAGGTATATGAAAATGTTCACATGTTCATGGGCCTTGTCACAGTGGATATTGAATTCCCATCCTGGAGAGGTCTGCCACATTCTCTAATGGAGCAGCAACAATCCCCCAAGTGCAGGGGCAATGACTGGTGAAGGAGGATGATACACTGATGGGCCATTGATATTGATGATTAGGCTTATGATCCTTTGATCTTGAAATTGAAACTTACCCTAATGTTGTGGGATGCCTAAGAGTTGCTTCCTTAGAGCCTCCTTGTTGCTCAAATGTGGCCTGTCTCTATGCCAAACTCAGAATATAAAGGCATTACCTTCCCCCCAGCATGAGACATGATTCCCAGGGATAAGCCTCCCTGGCACCAAGGGATCACTACCAAGCAACAGCTAGCAATGCAACTGGAAAAAGACTTCGAATAAAAGGGGGAAAAGGTAAAGAAAAATGAGTTTATAAGGCTAAGAGACTTCAAAAGTGAGTTGGGAGGTCATCCCAAAGGTAATGCTTATGCACATTTCAGCAGGATCTCATAGACTGCCACAGTGGGTACTACCTCAAATAGTGGGGCTCCTGTGGGCTCTGGAGAAACCAGGTCCTATTGCTATGGCTGATAATTCCAGAGTTTGGTGCCTTGCCAGTGGGCCCTACTTTGGAGTTTGTGCTCTGAGAGTGACAGAGTTGGACTCAATTACGGCTTCCCTACACATGGCTCATCTGTTCTTTCTATTTAAAACCTATACTTGATGCTGGAATTTGTAGGTGTATGTCCAAGAGACTGGAATCTCTGGGCTGTACATGTGCCAGCTGGGCCCAGAGCCTCAGCATAGTTGCAACACCTACTGTCCAGTTCATTGGACAAACCAGGACATCTAACAAGGAGGTGAGGAATGACAACCACCATACCAAGGAAATGAGAGATCCTACAACTGTAAGCAAGAGTGTCCCATCCATAGGGTGTATGGGATTGAAGCCCCCTCTCAGTTAGAGATGGAGTGTACATCACCATCCCAGAATCCTTAGGATTGGGGAAAGAACTATGGAATACAGTGGACTTACTAGTATTCTACTATAGACATATTATGATTCTAGCAATGGAAGAAATTACAACATTAATGTGGAGCCAGTGGCCACTGGAGTCACTGGGGGCAAGGAGAGGGAAAAACAGTTGTAATAAAGGGGCTTTTTCAGGACTTGGAAATCATCCTGAATGACAGGGCAATGACAGATACAGGCTATTTTATATCATCACATAACATGCAAAACTCTGCAAGAGAGAGTGTAAACTATAATTTTCCATGCTTAATGGCAAAGCCCCAGGATATGTTTATCAATTGCAATGAATGTGGCACATTAATGAAGGATGTTTATGTTGAAGGGTGTATGAGGTGTGGAGAGTGGGGCATATGGGAATTCCTATAGTTTTTGTGTAACATTTATTTAATCAAAGCATCTTTAAAAAATAAATATTTATATATTAATAAAAAAGATGAAATCTCATTTTCATCCTTCATATTTGCAGGATCAAAATAAAATAAAAGTATAGATCAATGTTATCCTGTGCATGAAAGAGTGTGGAAATAGGGCCAAACACAATGTTCACAGAACTATAAATCAGTATGGTACTTCATGGGATATTTGTCTCAGAAATTTAACTTTCAGGGTACTATCATTTATAATCACTGAATAAGTGTCTAAGCAACTATCAGCAAAAATATTCATTGCAGCACTTTTTGCATTGCACACTATGACAGTAAAAATAAAAGATAGATAATCTAAATGCTGGCATAAGTAGAATATTTATTTCATTGCACCAAATTCCTTCCTTTGAAATATTATGTATCTATTCAAACAATTAGATCTGAATATACTAAATGTATGAATATCCATGACATATTGTTAAGGGATAAAAGAAACTTGTAGAAAATTATGTAGAAAGTAGAGTTACAAGTATTATAATGATCTGATTTTTAAGGGTAAAGAAGTTTTCTAAATCTCATTCTCGGGGCTGGCTGCATAGCCCAGTGGATAGGGTGCCCATATACCACATGGGAGGCCCTGGGTTCAGTTCCTGGGGACCTCTCCTAGCAGACAGACCACCTTGAGAAGGGCAAGCCACCATGGGTGGACAGA
>PVKH010011470.1:0-17750 GCA_004027955.1 Chaetophractus vellerosus
CTCTCTGCGTTGCGTCTCTCCACAAGGCCACCTGTAGCCTATCAGGCGATCGGCTCACTCCAACATCAGAACTGCTTTTCAAATCTCCTTCTGCAAATCTCCTCTCTGCTTCAGACCACCCCCACTGAGGGGTGGGGCTCAACGTCTCACTGATGTGGCAATTAACGCCCTACTCATAACTTAATCATGCCCAGATGAACAGATGAGCTTACAAACATAATCTAATTTATATTTTTGGAATTCATAATTAATTCAAACTCAAACCATTACATTGACCAACATGTTCAAATGCTTAAACATCAGAAAAAACTTACAAGCCAATAATAAAACATGAAGAGATGGCCCAAACAAAGGCAAAAAAACAAATATCTTGAAGAGATACAAGATTTAAAACAATTAATAAATAATAATCATACAACTCTTCTAAGTCAAATTAAAGAATTGAAAGAAAATATGACTAAAGAGATAAATGACATTAAGAAGACACTTGGGGATCATATAGAACAATATGAAAGTCTGAGGAGAAAAAAACAGTCTTTATGGGAATGAAAGACAATATGAATGAAATTACAAATATGTTAGAGGCACATAAATGCATATTTGAATTGCTCAAAAACAGAATTAGTGATTTTGAAGACAAACCATCTTAACTAAAAAAACACAGAACAGAAAGAGAAGAGAATGGAAAAAATGGAAAAAGTCTCAGGAATTGGAATGTCAACACAAGCATATGCATTATTGGTGTTCCAGAAGGAAAAGAAAATGGAAAAGGAGCTGGAAGAATAGTTGAGGGAATAATGACTGAATACTACCCTATGCCTATGAAGATATGAATATTAATATCCAAGAAGGAAATGCACCCCAAACAGGATAAATCTGAATAGACTTACCCTGATACACCTACTAATAAGAATGAGAAATATCATAGTTAAAGAGAGAATTCTGAAAGCAGCAAGAGTAATGCAAAGCATCACATTCAAGGGAAACTTGATAAGATTAATTGTTTATCTCTCATAAGAAACCATGGGGAAGAGAAGAAATTGATATGATGTACTTAAGGTATTGAAAGAGAAAAATTTTCAGTCAAGAATTCTGTATCCAGCAAAATTTTCCTACAAAAATGAAGGGGGTTTCAAGGTCTTCACAGACAAACAAAACTGATGGAACATGTCACCAAAACACCAGAATTACAAGAGCTACTAAAGGGAGTGCTGGAGCCTGAAAAGGAAAAACATGGGTGAGATTCTTGGAGAAGAATGTAGAAATGAAGATTATTAGATAGGGTAAATTAAAGGATGAAAAGACAGACAATAGTACAATATGACAGCAGAAAGGCAAAAGTCAAAATGGGTGAAGTAAGTAATGCCTTTACACTAATAACATGAATGTTAATGGATTGAAGTCCCCAACCAAAAGACAGAATGAGAGAATGGATTAAAAAAAATAGGAACCATATTTATATTGTGTACAAAAGATTCACCTCAGATGTAAAGATACAACCAGGTTAAAAGGTAAAGGTTGGAAAAAGTTATTCCAGGCAAACAGTAACCAAAAAAGAGCTGGAGTAGTGATACTAATATCATACAAAGCAGATTTCAAATGCAAAACTCTTAGAAAAGATGAAGGATTATATATTAATAAAAGTGGCAATCCAGCAAGAAGAAGTAACTATACAAAATATTTGAGCACCTTACCTGAATGCTCCAAGATACTTGAGGCACACTGTGGCAAAAATGAAGTGAGAAATAAATGTCTCTACAACAATAGTTGGAAACAACATAAACCACTCTCAGTATTGTATAGAACATCTGGACAGATGATAAATAAGGAAACAGAGAACTTCAATCTTATGATAAATGAACTAGACCTAACAGACATCTATAGGGCTTTGTACCCCAAAACAGCAGGATATACTTTCTTTTCGAGTGCTCATGGAAACTTCTCCAAGATAAACCATAGGTTAGTCACAAGTGAAGCCTCAATAAATTTAAAAATATTGAAATTATACAAAACACTTTCTCTAATCATAACTGAATGAAGCTAGAAATCAGTTGTGGATGGAAAAAAATGGAAAATTCATAAATATATGGAGATTGAATGACACACTCTTAAATCAGTGATCAAAGAAGAAATTGCAAGAAAATCCAGCAAATATCTTGAGATGAATGAAAATGAGATAACAACATATGAAAACCTATTGGAAACTGCAAGGGTATTACAGAGAGCGAAATTTATAGCCCTCAATGTTTACTGTAAAAAAGAATTAAGAGCTAAATTTGAAGACCTAACAGCACAACTGGAGAAACTAGAAGAAACAAACAAACAAACAAACAGCAAACCAATCCCAAACCAAGGTGAAGGAAAGAAACAGTAAAGATCAGAACAGAAATAAAAGAAATTAAGAACAAAACAAATATAGTGAATCAACAAAACCAAACATTGGTTCTTGGAGAAGATCAATAAAATCGACAAACACTTAGCTACACTGACAAAGAAAAAGAGAGAAGACACAATTAAATTATATGAGAAATGAGAGAGTGGACATTATCACTGACTCCACAGAAATAGGAGCTCACAAAAGGATTCTATGAACAAATACATGCCAAAAAAAAAACAACTAGAAAAAGTAGACAAGATGGACAAATTCCTAGAAATGTATGAACTACCTACACTGAGCACAGAAGAAATAGAAGACCTAAATAAACCCAGAGGTGTGGGTAGAGCTTCCCAATAAACTGGTCTGCAATCATCCATCTCTGCATCCCAGTGAGCACCATTTTTCTCTAACATTTGGTGCCGAAGCCAGGTCTGGGATTGCTAGGACTGACTGGTTCATGTGGAATCTCCACAATGCCACTGCCAAGAGGACCCATCCAATACCAGACACTGAATCATAGCTAGGTGAGTCAAGGATTTCTCCACTGGAGGATCCTGCTATCTCTTTCTCCTTTCCTGTTGTCCAGGACAACTCACCAAAAAATTCCTAGTGCTAAGTCAGTAATCCTTACTGCCCCTGAGGGTCACTGTGGACGGTAGGCCTGCATCCTCACGGGGAGAGACCCATTGGCTCCAGAGACGTCCGGCGTCATCTCGCATTTACTTGGATGATTTCTGACTGATTCAGGAATGCCTGTCTCACTCAGAATCTCTCCTGATTCTTTTTATAGATCCTTAGTCTCACCCATACCACCTAAAATGGGGAATTCAATATTGCCCCCCCCCAAAAAAAAAAAACATGCCTCTGGGTAGTCTCCTTCATAACCTTAAAACTCTGAACCAGGAAGGAGACATCAAACCTAAAAAGCTCATTTTCTATTTGCCCTCTTTGTGGCCTCAATACAAATAGGACAATGAAAGCCAATAGCCAGAGATTGGCAATTTCAATTTCAAAATTCTCTGAAATGTAGAGAATTTCATCCAGTGCACCCACAAGTGGTCAGAGATTCCTTGCATTCAGGCATTTCTTTTCTTTCATTATCATCTCTCCCTTTGCCAATCCTGTTCCTCTTAATCAGATCCTTTTTTTATACCAAAAAAACCTCTCAGAAACTTTCCTTCTCCTCCTCTCTCACTCCCTACAACCTCTGAAAATCACCACTTTGATCTGACAGACCAGACTCCCCCAACTTTTACCCTTCATCATACAGGCACCCAGGGTGGTGCTTGCCTCCCCTCCCTGCCCCTCTCCACCTTCTGCACACAGAAAACCCTTCTTCCAACTCTGATCCCTCTGATCACACCCCTCCTCCACTGCTTTATGCCTCATCAGTGCACCCTGAACTTGCTCCATCACCCTTCCCTTCCCCCACACCTTTCCCTGTACCCTGCTCACTTGTCCCCACCCATCATCAGCTCTCGAGCCCAAATCCCAGCTCTCCAGACTCCTTCTCCAGTTCCTGTCCTCTCTCTCCAGAAAGTGGCCCAGGCAGAAAGCATTATGCATGTTCATGTCCCTTTCTCCTCCTCTGAACTCTCCCATATCAAACATCATCTCAGATCCTATTCCTCTGAAACTTCTCCTCTTATCAAAAATTTCAATATCCAGCTGGCCCTAACAATCTTACATAACAAGTCTACAATTGCTTGCCTCTTACAAGTAAGCTTTTAGCTAACTCCTGAGTCTGTCTAAGTGTACTTCTAAAAAGAATGATGAAGAGATTCAAAGTACATTTTTAACAAATCAATTTTATTGATACATATTGATAAAGCTTAGATTCATCCAAAGTGTATAATCAATGGTATTCAGTATAATCACATAGTTGTGCATTCATCACTTCAATCATTTTAGAGCATTTTCATTACTGAAATAATAATAATAATAATAATAAAAATGAACAAACAAAAAAAAACAAAAAAAAACACTCACAAAAAAGCAATGATCCAAAATATATGTGTTAAACACCTGTCTATCTAAACTGCTGAATTAAAACTTAACTGCATTTATAATGCTCAAATATTCCTGTTACTAATTGCTGGTAAATGGGTTTAAATCTTAAAAGCAGTAAAATCAAAGATATAAAATAATGAAAAGCCTAAAAATAGCCATACCAAAGCAGTAAAAATTGAGTCAAGTGAATGAACTTTATGTTTCTGTCAATGTGTCTTAACTCTTTTTACATTTGTCTATTTGTTCAATTTATATCTTAATACCTCCAGATGGTAATATTAAATTAACAAATAAAAATTCTTAAAAGAGCACTATTCAAATGGCCAAAAATCAAATAAGTGCTTATATTAATAAGTATGAATGCTAATGAGGTAAATTTGCATTGTGTATATTAAATCTTTAAAGTGATGAAAATTGTGCATCTTGACTAATGAAATTACTGCAAATCTCTTCATAAAAATTAGTTCTTGCCTAAATTAAAATGAATAGTTTATTTTTCTTCATAGAATGAAATGAAAGATGTGGAACTTAAATGAGTAAAAGATTGTAGGATTGCTGACTGATATATGATAAGTTTGTTCAGGAAAGTGTGTTTTGTCCTAAGATAAAATGGCTGGTTTTCATAAATTCAGAATGGAAGTATGTAGAAAAAACTTGAATGCATATGGCAAATTGTAGACGGTATTGTGGTAGCATTATATATTATAGGTTGAATGGAAAGTGTTTAAAAGTGTTATAAAATTAAAAGAAATTCTTTAACCCTCTGTTAATCAAAGTCCACCAGTAAAATGTCCATGCATAAAATTCCTGAAAATCTAAAAATGTTTATAGTGTTGTTAATCATGGTTTTAAATGATCTCTCTGCTCAGAAATCAAGAGGCAGATGCTTTAGCATGTGTTCATCTGATTTGTCCCAACTCCACTGAAAAAGCAGCTTTTATGGCTGCACAAAAAGAGTGGCCATTGAGGGCTGCCACAGGTGGTGAATAACAACAAATTATCATGCCCAAATATTGCTAGTTTGTTGCAAGAAATTTATATCCAGTTATGTCATTATCACTTTGTTTTAAATCCTGCTAAGGCTTTCTTTAGTATATCCTTAGGCAAATCAATCCAGCCTGCATTCACCTTCATGTGTGAAGGCCAACATTGGATTTTGCAGTGCTTCCCCAAGGCTATGTGCATAGCCCAATCATCTGTCCTGGCCCTGGTGGCAAAGAATCTGGCTGCATGAAAAAAACTGGCTGTAACCCTATTGATGATGTTATGTTAACCAGCAATCCATTTTTCAGAATGAAAAGAAGCATCAGAGACAATGGTATCTTATCTTAAGAGCCTGAGATGGGCAAACAATTGAGACAAGCTACAAAGTCCTGGCTGTCTATCAAATTCCTAAATATTGTTCAGTTAAGTAAAACAAAAAGTGTACCCTCTGCTGTAATTAATTGGGGTACTGAAAACCCTTCATCCCTCATTTAGCTCAGATACTAAAACCATTATATATGTTAATCAGAAAAGGTTGTGCATGGAAATGAGAACCCCCCAACATGCTGCTTTTAGAGGGCAATAAGGTGGGTAGTTTAAGCAGGAAGGGGAGTGGTGAACCTTAACTTACCCTGTAAATTGGATGTAGCTAGTACCAATATTGGCTTTGGGTGGTGTTTGTGGCAGAGGCAACATTCTAAACAAGTATCCCTTGGGCTTTGGGCACAATTTCCAGAAGAAGCCAAAGTACAAGACAGGAACAATGAACTGTTGTGGGCTGCCCTCCGTAGAAGAGAGATCTGTGGAAGAACATCTGGGACACCTGGCAGCAGTGAAAGGTAATTGTCTATCTGGTCCCTGCCCCCTCCTCTAACATCTCTCTTGGGACTGTTGAGGCAGATGTCCTCACAAAGATCCAGAGCCATACCATTGAGACCTAAAACACAGTAGAGTGGCTCCACCAAAAAGGCAAACATTGAGGACACCAGCCCTTGTGGTGCCTAGCCCAGCAGTTCCAAGTTTCTGTCACTCACCAACAGTTCATGAACATCACCCATGAGTGTCCTTCATGCTCACTCCAATGACTGTGACTTTGGTCCACCCCTGTTCTCAGAAGGGGCAAGGTATATTTTCAGTGCTGCAGACACTGCAAAAGGACTCTTGTAGCTCAGCACTGTGGGCTGCAGCCATAGCTCCAGATAAGATGTTAACAGCAAGACCAAGACAGTCACTAAAATTATAAGTTAAAGTGCCAGCTGCCCAACAGTCCAAAAAGGGGAAGTAATAATTTGTTTTTGCCTATGCCTCAAACTATAGAAGATGGGCAAAAATAGAATCATATTAACCATAGGCTTATGCAACCCTCTGGTTGGGAATCTTAAATCCATGAAAAATTTAAAATCACTCAAAAACACTGTTATGAAACCACAGTTAATAATTTAAAGTCTCCTATTCCCACTAAAGCTCTATGTGTGTAAGCCCACCAAATTATGTAATTTCACTTTCAACCATTAATGTTCAACATTGAGTATATAATCTTATTATTCCTTCTCCTCAGACTCCTGGAGGTGATAACCTCACAGCCCACCCTAAATTTCACGGTTAATTCCTATCCTTGCCACAATTATAACTCTTGTTCTCTTCCTATCACCAGGTCCATTCATCTTGCATGCAATAACTCAGATTATCCAAACAGCTACCCAAGATGCCACCCATGATCATGTACACTATCTTCTCCTGCTGCAAAAATACAGTGCCAGCCACCAAGGCAGAAGCCACAATATCTCAAAGTTGAAAGGGGAACAGTAACTGAATCCCACAATGCCCCATAACAGCAGAAAGTAGCCAGACTGAGTCAATGTCCCGAATCCCCTCACCCTTCTGTTCTGCCCAGTATTCCCATTACTTAGGTCCTTCATCATATAATTAAAGAGTTAGGAATGTTAGAGTTTTCCCCCTTACAAGGTTTACAGATCATAGGACCTTGGAATCAATGCCCTTATGGAACAGGTTGAGGAAAGGCAGCCTCCAGCCATAACCCACCTAACTCATCCCATTCTAAGAATAAACAAAATAGAGCAGATAAGGGCCATCACTCCCTCCCCAACCCCTCCCACATTCCAAGACCTCCTAGCCCATGCCCTCCACCCCTGCCATTTGGCCCCAAGCTGTACTCAGTTTCCCCTCCTATTGTTGTAATGTATAAATTCATATCCACCACCTTCCAGGGGTGGGCTGAAGTCTCTCTTCAGTCTCCCACCTTGTTGGTGGGGGAGCTGAAGTCTGTTCTTCAGGCCCCTCCATTGGGAGAGCTTCCCAATAAACTTCTGCCTGCAATCATCAGTCTCTGCATCCCAGTGAGCAACATTTCTCTCTAACAATTTGATTCTTCAGAAGATCAACAAAGTTGGAAACTCATAGAATTACAAAGAGAACAGAAAGAATTTGAAATTCAACAAATAGTGTTGAGAGAAATGGATATCCATATCCAAAAGAAAGAAAGAGTACCAAAGCCTCATACCGTATACAAAAAATTTACTCAATATGGATCAAAGATCTAAGTTCAAAAGTGCAAACCATAAAACTCCTGGAAGAAAATGTGGGGAAACACCTTAAGGACTTGGGGGTAGATGATTGTTTCATAAAACTTTCACCAAAAGCAAAAGCAATGAAAGTAATAATTGATAAATGAGGCCTCCGCAAACTTAAACACTTTTGTGTTTCCAAGAACTTTGTCAAGAAGGTGAAGAGGCAGCCCAATAAATGGGAGAAAACATTTGGAAACCACATATCCTATAAAGTTTTGATTTCCATGCTATATAAAGAGTACATAAAGTTCAACAATAAAAGAGCAAATAATCCAGTTTAAAAATTGGCAAAAGAATTAAATAGACATTTCTTCAAAGAGGAAAAAAATGTGAAAAATCAAATTTTAAAAAGTTCAGAATCACTAGCTATTAGGAAAGTGCAGATCAAAAAATATAATGAGATTTCATGTCACACCTCACTGACTAGTCTTTATTAAAAAACAAAAACAAGTGTTGGAGAAGATGTGGAGAACCTATAATGGGTACTAGAGTTGATAGGTGTATATCCAAGAGACTTAAATACTATGCCAATGTATAATTATAATAATTGGCTTATCCATTTATCAGTTGATGGACAACTGGGTTGTCTCTATCTTTTGGCAATTGTGAATAGTGTCACTATGAACATCAGCATGCAGCTGTCTGTTCATATGCCTGCTCTCAGTTTTTCTGGTTATATACCTAGCAGTGATATTGCCAGGTCACATGGCAGATCAATACTTGACTTCCTTAGGAACCTCCAAACAGTCTCCAACAGCACCTGTACAATTCTACATTCCCACAGATAGTGAATAATCATTTATATCTCTCCACATCCTCTCCAATGATTGTAGTTTTCTGATATTTTTAAAATGGTGGCCATTTGAAAATGTGTGAAATGAAATCACAGCTTAGCTTTGAATTGCATTTTACCAATTATTAGTGATGTTGAACATTTTTTCATGTGGTTTTTTATTTTCATTTTGTATTTCTTCTTTGTAAAAATTTCTTATCCAAGTCTCTTGTCCATTTTCAATTGGGTCATTTGTTTTTTGTTTTTGCATTGTAGGATTCTTTATATATCATGGATATAAAATCCTTGTCAAATATACAACTTCCATATATATTCTCCATTGAGTAAGTTGCCTTTTCACCCTCTTGACAAAGTCTTTTGAGGTGCAAAAGTGTTTCAATTGAGGAGGACCCATTTATCTATTGTCTTTCATTGCTGGGCTTTGGGTTTAAGGTTCAAGAGTTCCAGACTTACCTCAAGATCTTGAATATGTTTACTGACATTATCTTTTAGGAGTTTTATAGTACTGGTTTAGTAATCAGCCAAAGGGGTGCTGATGCAAAATGTCAAAAATTGGTTTGCTTTTATAAAGTGTATTTATTCTGGTTAGAAGCTTATAGTTACCAGTCCATAAAGCATATGTTACATCCCTCACCAAAGTCTATTGACACATGTTGGAGCAAGATGTCTACCGATGTCTGCCAGGGTTCACACTTCCTGGGTTCCTCTCTTTCTGGAGCTCATTTCTCTCCAGGCTCAGCTCCTCTGTTTTCTCCATGAGGTCTGCTGTAGACTATGAGGCTCTTTAGGTGTTGCCTCTCTCCATATGGCAGGCTGTAGACTATCAAGTGATGGGCTCTGTCTCTCTCCCTGGGGCTCAATTCTTTCTGGGATCAGGTGCTCTGCTCCTCTGTATGCTTACTTCCTGGAATCCAGCTCAAAACTCAGCATCAAAACTCCAACTCTGTCTTTTGCCATGTATTTTATCTGTAATTCCCCACTCACCATGGGGTGGGGACCCTATGTCCTACTCATGTGGCCCAGTCAAAGTCCTAATAATAATTTAATTAAGTAAAAGTCAAACTTCTGACAGATCAGTTTACAAACATAATCCAATATGTATTTTTGGAATTCATAAACAATATCAAACTGCTACACCTGCCTTTTATATTTATTTCTTTGATCCAGTTCAATTTAAGTTTTCTATAACAAGTGAGATAGGGGTCCTCTTTCATTCTTTGGTTATGGATAATTAGGTCCCCAAACACCATTTGTTGAAGAGAATGGTCTGTCCCAGTAAATTTGACTTGATAGGTTTGTAAAAAATCAGTTGACCATACAGGTGAGAGTCTATTTTTGAACTCTCAATTCAATTCTATTTTTAATGTGTCTATCTTTATGCCAATACCATGCTGTTTTTTTTTGTTGTTGTTACATATCCCCCCTTTCTGCTTGTTCTTGCTGTGTGTTCATTTTTGTGTTCTTCTATGTCTGCTTTGTCTCCCCCCGTTGTGGCGATGTGCCGAGTCTGTTCACCTTGCAGGTGGCTTGCCCCATTTGTGGGCAGCTCTGCTCCATTCATGGGAGACTTGCCCTGCCCATGGTGGCTTTACCCTGCCTGTGTCAGCTTTTTGCCCTGCCCATGGTGGCTCTGCCCCACCCATGGTGGCTTGCCCTCTCAAGGCAGTCTGTCCACTCAGAGAGGCCCCTGGGAACTAAACCTGGGGCTTCTCATGTGGTGAACTGGTGCCCTATCCAGTGGGCTACAGCTGGCCCCCAACCATGCTGTTTTGACCACTGTCATTTTTTTATATATATCAAGCTCGGGAAATGTGAGTTCCCAGATTTGACCCTTTTTTCTTAGGATGTTTTCAGCTATTTAGGGCCTATTTCACTTCTAAATAAATGTGGTAATTGAATTTTCTAAATTCTGTTAAAATAATTTACCAGGAGCTATAAAGGGAGTAGAGTGGTAAGCAAATGCTATATCTGGGAAGAATCTATGATAAGTTAAATGGGAGTGGTTTGACATTGGAAGGGTGTGATGGTGATGCAGCAATGTGAGTGAGGTTGATGATACTACAGTGTGAGTGTGAGCAGGGTTAAAGGGGGATAGATTGGGTTTTCCATGGGGAGAGGACTGGAGAAGGAAAAGGTGAACTCTAGGTAAGTTGAAGAATACAATTGTAGTTGAGAATATAATTGTGGAAATGTTCTTTTGGCATCTATGGCAGGGAAGGGTTACTTGTGCAAGGTGTCAGTATTTGGAGGGATGTATGGAGAAGGGTGCATCAAGGGGATTCCTCTATGTAATATGAATGTGTTCATGTGGTCAATGGGTGTTATATCAGTGGGTGGAGACCCACACAAAAACTCAACAAAGTATTAAATTCCCATCTTCAGGAGTCCTGCCATATTCTCTAATAGAATGGCAAGAATATCTAGAGTACATAAGCAGTGCATATTAAAAGAAAACACACCAATACACCAAGCTCACAATATTAATGCTGTTACCTATGAAACTTTTTTCAAAAATTGAAACATAGCCATATAATATCTATTGCCTAAGCATTACCTTCTGAACACCTTCTTGTTAGTCAAAAGTGACCTCTCTTTAAGAAAACTCAGCAAATAAACAAACTACCTTCCCCTGGCATGGGACATGACTCCCAGGGATGAGCCTCCCTGGCACAGAGGGATAATACCAAGCACCAATCAGCAATGGATTTGGAAAAAGACCTTGTCCAAAATGGGAACTAATTAAATACAAATTATTTTTTTATGGCTAAGAGATTCAAAGTGAGTCAAGATGTCATAACAGAAGATACACTTATGCACATTTCAAGTGTTCTCAACTAACTGCCACAGTAAACAAAGCCTCAAACAGGGGTTCTCAAAAGGACTCTAGAGACATCAGAAAATTTTTCACAATCACACAACCCATGAAATCAGCAACATATCAATGGGCCTTAGCTTAGGTTATATGATAACCTATTTCCCCAATGTAACAGAGTTAGACACATTTATAATTTCCCTACACATGATTTTTCTATCCCTTCAATTTGAAACTATAATTAGCACCATACCAGTTAAATATATGTCCCAGAAACTTCAGTCTGTTCATATGCCATTTGAAACTTCCACCTCAGCAGAGTGGTGGCTGAGACCTATGCTCTAGTTCATCACATTCACTGAGGATAACTAACAAAAGGATGATGGTGGAAAACCCACACCACAAAGAAACAGAGTATATACAAGTGCAAGGGAAACAGTTCCTTCTATCTGCCCCATAAGATCTTAGCCCCTTCTTAATTTGAAGCAGAGTGGGCATAATCATCCCAATATCTTCAAAATTGAGGAATGAACAAACATAAGGGGTGTATTAGTCAGCCAAAAGGGGTGCTTTTTGGTCAGCCACAGGCGTGTCTTTTGAAATATACCAAAGATTGGTCAGTCTTTATAAAGGGTATTTATTTGGGGTAGAAGCTTACAGTTACCAGGCCACAAAGCATAAATTTCTTCCCATACCAAAGTCCACGTGTTGGAGGAAGATGGCTGCCGACGTCTCCAGGGTTCAGGCTCCCGGGTTCCTCTGTTCCCGGGGCTGTGTTTCTCTCCGGGCTTAGCTTCTGTTTCCTTCACTAGTTCAGCTGTAGACCATGAGGCTTTCTATGCTTTGCATCTCTCCACAAGGCCAGCTGTAGCCTATCCGGCGATCGGCTCACTCCAACATCAGAAGTGCTTTTCAAATCTCCTTCTCCAAATCTCTTCTCTGCTTCTCTCCAATCTCTGCTTCTCTCAATCTGCTTTTCTCAATCTGCTTGCTCTCTGCTGCCTCTTATCTAGCCTTCCATACTTGAGACCACGCCCACTGAGGGGCGGGGCTCAACGGCTCACTGACGTGACAGTTAACGCCCTACTCACAACTCAAATCATGCCCAGATGAACAGACCATCTTACAAACATAATCTAATCTATATTTTTGGAATTCATAATTAAATCAAACTCAAACCATTACATTCCACCCCCTGAATTCCAAAAATACATCACAATATTAAAAAAACCTTAAATTAGTAACAATTGCAAGTACAAAATCATATCAAAATCAGTTCAAAGAAATACAGTTGGTCTTCAGGCAAAATTCCTTCTAGCTGGAGAACTCTGAAACTTACAAAACAATTTAACTGCTTCCAAAACAAAAAGGAAAGACAAAATATAGACATTTAAATTAACATAAGGAGAAAATTGAGATGTTAAACATAAGTCATGGATTCTCTGCAGTTCAGCAAAACTGCAGGGCGTCCTCTATTCCATTTCAAAGTCTGAGAGTCATTTTCAAGATGATGGTTTCTTCTCCTTGGGGCCACATGGGAAACCACCCTTTCCACAGGCTTGCCCAACAGCCATTTTCTTGGTTCCACCCTCATCAAGCATCTGGGTGTCGACCAAGTTTCAGACCTCACCCTCCAAGTGGGTTGGGGTGATTGCCCCACCTTACCCAATTTTTGGGTTAGAGCCCTAGCACCCCTAGTACAGTGAGGTGAAGCCAACATTCCCCCTATCCTTTGGCATACAGGCTCAACTATCTCAGAGCAACAACTTGGCCACCTTGCCTTCTCTAAATTTTGGCACACAGGCCCAAACTTTTCACAGCAACTAGTTGAAAACCTGGCCTTCCCTAATCCATGGGGAACAGGAACAGCCCTCTCAGACCTATGGGGTGCTGACCTTAACCACCCTAATCTTTGAGGAATGTGCTCCACCTTTCCTGTACCCTGGGGCAGCAAAACTCTCCCAGAACATCAGGTGGGGACATCCACGCTCTTCAACCTCCCAGGCAAACTTACCCTCTCCGGACACATGGGTGGAGTTCCTCCCTTGGCCCAAGGCGATGTCTTGATTCCAGATCTCAGCTTCCATGGTTTTCTCCTTAAAGCTGTTTCTCCTTCAATGTCTCCTTTCCATGTCCTTTTTAGTCCATGTGAACAGTGGTTTTGTTCATACAACTCTCTCAAAAACTTTGTTGGTTTAGCATGCAGGAAGCAGGGGTCCAAACCATCAGACATTAATACTTTCCACAAGTCTTTCCTAGATAAATCCATCTTCAGTTCTGATTTACAATTTCCAGGTTTAGCTAAATGTTCAAATGGGGCACTTTGAATTGGACACTTAGTTTCCAGAAAGTTGGAAGTTCTGGAATCAGTTTCTGTTTTCTTTGTGCCCAAAAGTTCAGTCCTTAGTGTATTTCTTTCATCTAGTATTTTGCTATAAGCTACAAGGAGAAGCCAAGCCACATTCTCCGGGTTTTCTTTGGAAAGTACTTCTGCTAAATGCTCAGGTTCGCTGTTTTCAAATTCTATCTTACCTATAACACCAGGAGTTAATCTTGCTAAGTTTTCTGCAACTTTAAAACATGTATCACCTTTCCTCCAGTTTCCAATAATCGTTTCTTCATTTACTTCTAAGGCATCATAGAAAGTCTCTTTAGTGTCCGTATTACTATCAACAGTCTCATTAAAGTGATCTAGGCCTTTTCCATCAAGCTTTTCACAATTCCTCCCCAAAATACCCCTTACCCATTTATAAAACCATTGCAACATTTTGTTAATTACAAAAGACACTTCCCCACTCCTCGGTACCAATTCTGTTTTGGTCAGCCCCAGGCGTGTCTTTTGAAATATACCAAAGATTGGTTGGTCTTTATAAAGGGTATTTATTTGGGGTAGAAGCTTACAGTTACCAGGCCACAAAGCATAAATTTCTTCCCATACCAAAGTCCACGTGTTGGAGGAAGATGGCTGCTGACGTCTCCAGGGTTCAGGCTCCCGGGTTCCTCTGTTCCCGGGGCTGTGTTTCTCTCCGGGCTTAGCTTCTGTTTCCTTCACTAGTTCAGCTGTAGACCATGAGGCTTTCTATGCTTTGCGTCTCTCCACAAGGCCAGCTGTAGCCTATCCGGCAATCGGCTCACTCCAACATCAGAAGTGCTTTTCAAATCTCCTTCTCCAAATCTCTTCTCTGCTTCTCTCCAATCTCTGCTTCTCTCAATCTGCTTTTCTCAATCTGCTTGCTCTCTGCTGCCTCTTATCTAGCCTTCCATATTTGAGACCACGCCCACTGAGGGGCGGGGCTCAATGTCTCACTGACGTGGCAGTTAATGCCCTACTCACAACTCAATCATGCCCAGATGAACAGACCAGCTTACAAACATAATCTAATCTATATTTTTGGAATTCATAATTAAATCAAACTCAAACCATTACAGGTGCCTTTGCAAAATACCACTGATTGGTTGGTTTTTATAAAGGGTTTTTATTTAGAGTATAAGTCCACAGTTACCAGGCCATAAAACGTAAGTTTCTTCCTTCACCAATTCCATTGCCACATGTTGGAGCAAGACAGCTGCCAATGTTTGCCAGGGTTCAGGCTTCTTGTTTTCCTCTCTTCCCAGGGCTACATTTCTGTGTTTCTCTCCAGGCTTAGCTTTTTGCTTTCTCCACAGTTCAGCTGTAGACTATCAGGTGAACGGCTCACTTCTCTCCTCCTGGGGCATTTTCTCCAACATCAGAACTGCTTCTCAAAAAACTGCTTCTCAATCTCCTCCCCCTGTCTTTGTTCTTGCCTTTTATACTTGAGAACACACCCAATGCACTACTGACATGGCCCAATTAATGCCCTAACCATAACCCAATCATGGTCAGATGAGCAGATCAGTTTACAAGCATGATTCAATATTGATTTTTGGAATTCATAATTATATCAAATGGCTGCAAGGGAATAATGCCACCATGGGACAAAGTAGAATTATTATTACTGTAGTAATGTAAGCCCTTGTAACATTGGTATAAAGATAGTGGTTACCAGATGTTCTGAGGGAAGGGGAGGAAAGAATTGGTTGAACATAGGGCATTTTTAGGGTATTGTAATTGGTCTGCAGGGTGTTGCATTGACAATTCAGGACATTATACATTTTTCCCAAACCTTTAAATTGTGCAGTACGAAGTCTAACTGTAATGTAAACTATAGACCTTGGTAAGTAGCAATGCTTCAATATTTATTCATCAATAGTAACAAATTCATGACTGTAATGTAAGATGTTATTAACAGGGAAAGTGTGAGTGCAAGAGGGCAAGGGTAATATGGGAGTCCCCTATACTTTCAGTGTAAGTTTTCTGTAATCTAAAACTTTTTATAAGGGAAAAAGTAGGACATTGTAATGTTGATTGAGATTATGATGAATCTAAAAATCAGTTTTGGTAGAAATTACATCTGCCTGATATTTTGTTTCATAATCCATGATCACAGAATAGCCTTATTTTTGTTTAGGTTTTCTTTTATTTCCTTTAATAGTGTTATCTAGTTTTCTGAATACAGATCCCTTACATCCTTGGCTAAATTAGTTACTAGATATTTTATTCTTTTTGTTCCTATTGTTAACAGAAATTTTTCTTGATTTCCTCTTCAAATTGTTCATTATTAGTGCATAGAAACACATCTGATTTTTGCATGTTGATCTTGTAATCAAGCCCTTTTGCTGAACTTGTTTATTAACTCTCAGTAACTTTGTTGTAGGTATTTCAGAATTTTCTAAATATCAGGTTAAGTTATATGCAAACAGTGAGAGTTTACCTACTCTTTTCCAATTTTGATGCCTTTTATTTACTTTTTTGCCTAAACATTCCTCCTAGAACTTCTAGAACAAAGTTCACTAACTCTGGTGACAGTAGGAATCCTTGATTTGTTTGCAATCTTGAAGGGAATGCTTTCAAACTTTCCCCATTGAGTATGCTGTTTGCTGTGGGTTTTTCATAAGTGCCCATTATCATGTTGAGGAAATTTCCTTTTATTCATATTTTTCAAAGTATTTTTATCAAGAAAGTGTTCTGGTTTTGTCATATGCCTTTTCTGTATCAATTGAGATGACCATGAAGATTTTTTTCCCTTTATTTGTTAATGTGTTGTATTATGTTCTTTGATTTTCTTGTCATAATAGTAATAAACTCACTTGCTCATGGTGTGTAATGCTTTTAATATGATGTTGGATTTGATTTGCAAGTATTTTGTTGAGAACTTTGCATCTATGTTCACTAGAGAGATTGGTCTGTAATTTTCTTTTTTCATAATATCTTTATCTGGCTTTAGTATTAGGGTGATATTGCTTCACAAAATGAGCTGGGTAATGTTCCCTCCACTTCAATATTTTGGGATAATTTTAAAAGGATTTGTCTTGATTCTTCTGGAAATGTTTCATAGAATTCCCCTGTGAAGTCATTGGTCCTGGACTTTTCTTTGTTAGATTTTTCTTGACAGATTCAATTTCTTTACTTGTGATTGTTTTATTGAGTTCTTGTATTTCTTGTAGAGTCCATGTTGGTTGTCTGAATTTTCAGAATTTGTCCATTTCATTTAGGTTGTCTAATTTGTTGGGACAAGAGTTTTTCCTAATATATTCTTAGTATCTGTTTTATTGCTTTGAGGTCAGTCATAAGGTTCCTCTTTTCATTCCTGATTTTGTTTATTTGCACCTTCTCTCTCTTTCCTTTGTTAGCCCAGCTAAGTGTCTGTCAACTTTATAGATCTTCTCAAAGGAACAGCTTTTGGGTTTGTTGATAATCTCTCTGGTTTTATTTCTTATCCACAAGTTCATTTATTTTTTTTCTCTAATCTTTGTTATTTCTTTCTTTCTACTTGTTTTGGGATTGGGCTGCCATTCTTTTTCTAGTTTCTCCTGGAATTCATTATGTCTTTGATTTTAGCTCTTTCTTCTTTTTTAATATAGGCATTTGGGGCTATAAATTTCCCTCTCAGAACTTCCTTCGCTGTGTCTTATAAGTTTTTATTAGCTGTGTTTTCATTTTCATCTGTCTCTAGACATTTACTAATTTCTCATGTAATTTCTTCTTTGACCAACTGACTGTTTAAAAATTTATTGTTTAGGGAACCAGCTGTGGCTCAATTGGTAGTGCTCTGGTTTACCACATGGGAGGCCTGGTTTGGTTCCTGGGGCCTCCTCGAGCAGGCA
>PVKH010011471.1:0-17755 GCA_004027955.1 Chaetophractus vellerosus
GTGTGTCTCATCTTGCTTGCATTTTACTTTTCAGCTGTTGTCTTTTTCTTCTCATAGGCACTCAACGAGTCTACTTGGGTTCACTTCACATGGAGATTCCCTTCCTATTTAAAAGTAGGAAACACTCCCTCCAGGTTTCAGAATCTTTCCTATAAGACTTATTTTAATATCTGTGGTTTAGAAGGAATGAAGGAATATTATTCATGTCTGAACAAGGCATTTGTTTCATCGGCAAAGCACAATAAATCACCCCCCTCAGCCAGGCCAGCACCACATCAAGGTCTCTACCATGCTCTTGATTTCATGGCCTCTTTAACTGCATGGAAAACCACAACCTATGTCCAAAGGAATTAGTTTGCTAGATAATTCTCCACATTAAATTTATATATGGTCCGATAAAAACATGTAGTAAAAAATACTTAATCACCACATCTTTAAAGCCAATTAGAACTTAATAAAGTGTGCACAGAGGGATGGGGTATTTTTAAAATCACTAATTCTGTCTCTGTAAGTATCATATGAGAGGTGGTTTCACTGGGCACATGGCATTTACAAATTCTGATTGGCATTTCCTTCTTTGTTGAAAAGCGAATTTCGCTCAGTTTGCAGGAAATATGACAATGGGCTGTGCAAATGTACATTTAAAATGCAGCTCTGTGGGGGCTGAACATTCAAGCTTATATGAGACAGCATTGGTTTTAGGTCAAAATGCTGTTCTTAAAAGATCAGTATAGAACAGAAAAAAGGCATTGAAGTGACCTTGCTGAGGGTCTAAAACTGCACCGAAGCCTTTTCTGCATGATTAAGTGAGCAGAATCTTAGATTAGCTAAAAGCAGTGCAGAAACATAATGAGTTCACTTATTTTGGAGCATTTAATAACAGTTATAGACAGTTATGTGATCAGGCGGAGTTATGACTTATTCATTCTTTCATTGCTATTAAAATTACTGCATTTGAGGTTTTTAAAGTCATTGAAATAAAAAAGTCTGATTTATGTTAGGAGAATTTAGCTTGCCCTTTGGTCTCTCAGTTTTTAAATGATATAATTAGACTTTTTAAAGACCATTCTAAAAGCATTATTAGCATTTTGTATAGTGGAAAGCAAATGCATGTTTTGTGGATAGTTTAATTTTAAAAGGGATAATAATACTTGATTCAGACAGTGATATTCATAGATTATTAAGGAAAGATTTTTTTGTGAAATTTCTCAAAAGGCAATTGTATAATTTTAGAAATAGACTATACTGAATACATGTGGATTTTGCTGTGTGTACACACAGATACTCTCTTTCTAATGCACTCTCTAATTTCATTTTGAATGGACATTACAAAGACATGGAAATAATATAACACAGCTTTCCTCCCATTTGGGAAAGCAAGGATGGGAAGAGAAAGTACCAGAGGATGTATTAACTCATGACCTTTAGCATATTTCCTCCGAAATTACAGAGCCATCTATCAGCCTGGGGGGAAAAAGCTCGCTTTAATCATAACAAAGAGATTTGCAGGTGGTTTGAATTAGCAGTAAACAACAATCATTAATAAATCATTTTGGAGGAATATGGAAATGTCATGGATGCTTCAACATTTTAATATGATCTTACTCAAACTTTTCATACGCATTTCATTGTATGCAAATACAGCCCCCTGTCCTAATAGTTCCAAATAAACATTGCTTCCACTTTAAAGTGGGTTATTGTGCAATTCATAAAAGGCATGGAGAAAACATATCTCACCATAAAACTGAAATAAAGTGCTGATTTTAGTTGGACACAACAGTAGGATTATTCAATGTACAATCTTTGCTCATAAAATCGAGCTGACTGCAATGTTCTTAAATAACAGCTATTTGTGCCACATGTGTGTTCTGTAAACAGTTTGGATATCTCTTTTGGCTGCTCAAAACGCAGAGCACTATGCGGTTGAAGGCTGGAAACTGAGAAACACATTATTAAGGAGTGAACACAAAGAAGCCTTTTAAATAGCCAGCAATGGCGGATTATCCATGTAGATAAACGGATGGTCCAGCTTGTATCTGTTTAAAACATGCTTACACACATTTTATGTATATACATGGATATATATGAGTACATCCACATGTTTATTCATGCTTCCCCCTTTTATTTGGACGTATTTGAATTTAATTACTGTAGTTTGCCTTCCACATGAGTAACCATCCTATGGTAAATGAGTCCTTAGCTTGTCTGGAATAGCCAAGTGATCAATTCTGTTTGTCCTAGTTTGTTAATTGACAGGAAAAGGTGTCACTCAGTTTACAGGAGTTATTTGGGTGACAGCTGAGAGGTCAAAATCGGGAAGCAGCAGCCTCCGGTGACTTCACACGCTGATGCTATTCGAGGTGGCTGCTCTGAAAACATGCTTAAGGTTTCCCAACAGTGTTGTTTACTCCTACCTGGAACATTTCCAAAGGGACAGGATGGAATGGAAACAAGAAACACATCGTTCCCACTGGCAGGGGTGGGGAGCTCGTGGGGGCAGGTGGGAGGGTTTCACAGCGGCCTCAAACTCATGCAGTGCAGATTTTTGTCCACTAGAGACTGATATCTGCCCAGTAAACATGTCTCTTTAAGCTTCACAGTTTAGACTTGAACTATGGTCTCAGGGGTGAGAGGCTAGCGTTTCATCCACTAAGCCATTTAGCCTTTTCCTTTGAAGGAAGATTGATTTTAAAAAAGCTATTAACCTCCAGTGATTTATCTCATCAGATCATCTTCATTTTGTTCTGCTTATAATAAGACTATATTATATAGTTTTATTCTTTGGCTAATTCAACAAGACTACCTGAAAGGGAAATACATGAGAAACATAAAGAAGGGAAAGATAATAGAAAATTACCAGCAACACCGAAATGAAAATGTTAACAGGAAAAAACAAAAGAAACTGAGCAAATGTTATCGCAGATCTCAGAGTTGCCATCACATGAAACATAATGGTTCTGTGTAACCCAGTTTCACAGAAAAACTTTCCCGTGTCACATTGTGTCTGGGTTCACACACCATACTAATGACAGGCAGCACCTTCCCTTTTCTTCTGAAAAGACAAAGGGGGCAGCTTTTATTTTATGAAGTGACTAAAAAATAAGCTAAGGAACCAGCAGTAATTAATTCAGAGGTGCATGAGAAACAGCAATTTTCAAGGAAATTGCATTAAAACACATTCTGTTCAGGGCCTGAAATTAGACGTTTTATCTATTTTTAGTGAAAAATGTGAAAAATGTGTTAAGCAGTAGCCTGTTCTGTTACTGTATCCCAAATCCCTTTAAGGTGAATTAGAAACCGGTCGCTTCCTGTACTGAATCATGTTTGATTTATTGCATTATATTGATTGAGTTTCTACTTTGGAAAAAGTGTTACATTTTGTGAATAATGTGTTAGCATTAATGACTTTAATTCATTCTCCATAACTTTATGACAGACACTAATTTACATTTCTTCTGGAGTACCTGAAAGCAAAAGAAGTTCTGGCATTTTAATTTTTTTTTTTCATGTATATTGTCAGGCTGAGCGAGAGGAGGGAATGTAAGAACATGGCTTCAGGAAAGTGTATCTGTTTTGAGGAGCATGGTCTCCTGTCACCCCCACCCCACCTCTGACACTCAGGTATGTACATTGAAAGTCAAACTGAAGGCTTATGATAACATTTCAAAATTTAATCAGACTAAGCAACAAAAGGCATTCGTCTCTGCCATTTTCTGGGCTTATTTAACACTCCTGGTTGAAATTCCTTTTGTTTCAGGTATTGTTAGCTTCTTTAAGTTGGTGTTTGGGCAGGTGAGGCTAGCTCAACAATGGCAAGTTCTGACCAGTTGATTCTAAAGAAGCTGAAGAAGCTGAGCTTGCCATGCTCTTGTTCCTTATTTCCTGAACTGGTCAGTAAAGAAATCCAAGTGAAGGGATTTGAAACTGGAGAAATAATACACTGGAAAATTATTTGTGGTAACAAAGTCACCTTGTCCATGCTTTTTTAGAAAATGAAAGTGATGATAAAGTAGCACTTTGGTAGCTGCTTATAAGCCCCCTCCACTATATTTAACAGTATACAATGAATGGGGTTGATAAGATCATTTCTCTAATTTGTCCATGTAGTTCTTTGTTTCCTCTCCCCATCTGAGTTAAACAGGAAGACATCTCTCTTTTTTTTTAATGCTTATTTGTAGTACTTATAAATACTACTGATTTTTTTAACTCAATAAATTTATTTTATTTTATTTTTTTTCAATTTCTAATGAATTTTTTTGGATACATCGATTACATAAATGTTACACAGAAATTTTAGGGGCACCTATATGCCCCACCTCCCATGCCTCCCACAACCTCCCACGTATACATCCTTCATCAGTGTGGCACATCAACTATAATTGATATACACATTTTGGGGCTTTGCCACCAAGCATGGACCACAGTTCAGACTGTAGACGACACTCTCTCCCACACAGTTCTGCATGATACATGATGATATGAAATGACCTATATTCTCCATTGTAACGTCACCCAGGACAATTCCCAAGTCCCAAAAAAGCCCCTGTATTACAACTGCCCTTCCCTCTCCCTGCCCCCAAAGCATCCAGTGGCCCCTGGCTCCACATAATTTTGTAATTTCTTCCATTGCATGAATCACAAGTCTATAACAGGACACCAACATGTCCATTCTAGTCCATTGTTCTTCCCCCAATCCCAAGGAGTCTGGGATGGTGATGTCCCCTCTACCACCAAGTGAGAGGGGGCTTATATCCCATGGATACGATGGAAGAGATTATCCTGCCTGCAGCTGCAGGCTCTCTCCATTCCCCAGGATAGCAGTCGTCCATCATCATCTCCCCACTAGGTGTCCTGGGTGAGTCCATTGAGTTGTAGAATGGGAGTTGCAGGTCCACAGAGACTCTGGACCCAGTTGGCACATGGACAGCCCGTAGTCTCCGGTCTCTGGAAGTACACCTAAAACTCTGGCATCAAATATAGGTTTGAATAGAAGAGACAGATGGACTATGTGCAGTGAAGACATATTTCGGTCAGACTCTGTCACTCTCAGGAGCAAGGATTCCAAATTAGGGCCCACTGGTAAGGCACCAAACTCTGAGGCTATCTGCCCTGATATAGGACCTGGATATCTCCAAAGCCCTCAGGAGGCCCTCTGTTTGAGGTGATATCCATATTGGAAGCCTAGGAGGTCCTACTAGGATCTGCATAAATGTTACCTCTGGGTTGACCTCCCGACTCACTTTGAAGTCTCTTAGCCCTATGAACTCATTTGTCTTTACCATTTCCCCCTTTTATTTGAAGTCTTTTTCCAGTCGTACTGCCCGTTGGCATTTGTTAGTAATCCCTCGTTGCCAGGGAGGCTCATCCCCGGGAGTCATGTCCCACACTGGAAGGAAGGTAATACATTCATATGCTGAGTTTGGCTTAGAGCGAGACCACATTTGAGCAACAAGGAGGTTCTCAAGAGTCAACTCTTAGATACCTCATAAAACTAGGCTGTTTCAGTTTCAAGAGTAAAGACTTATAAGGCTAGTCATCAATAACAAGGGCCCATCAATGGATCATCCTCCTTTGCCAGACACTGCCCCTGCACTTGGGGGGCTGTTGCTATTCTCCTGGAAAATATGGCAGAGCTCTCCAAGATGGGAATTCAGTGTTCTCCCATTTATTGAGTAATTCTTCACCCTGTGACGATGCCCTGTGAGCTTTTGATAGCTTTTCTATGGCTGGAGTAATTCTGGGATTGCTGTTTGCAAAATGAATTTTGATAGGGGTTTTGAAAATCAGGTAAAGGTGAAGGAAATAACAATGAGATAAAATTAGTGATTCACAAAATTTAAGTGTGGTTCGGCTTTGAGAAAGGGGGAAAGCTAATGGGAAGACTATTGCCTCTTACCTCCCTGCTTCTCTTTGCTCCAACTCACGCACCAGGCAATCCTGGGCTCCATGGATCTCTGGTCTCTCTTCTCTTATCTTGATTCCTTAGTAGGAAGAATTCTGCTGGTTCTGGCCCCTTCCCATCCCAATGGCAAGGCTACAAATCTTCATTCCAATAGGACTTCCTGGTTGTGATTCTTTCCACGAGGGTATCAAAATCAGTATCATGGTTCTTATTTATTTCCTTTACCTCAAATAATAGGAAAAGGAAGTATAAAGGTGATGAGCCAAAATGAGAAATTATCAATTGCCCTAGATATGTGAACTTTAGAAAACTTTGGAAAAATGTTTGGCATAATAAGCTCTTTTGTATTTAGCTACTTATGATAAAATACCCTATCAAAAATCTATAAATTGTTATTTTCCTACAAAATTTTCTTAGTATTCACATTGTTCCCCAATATAGAAAAATGCAATAGTGAAAATGTCTTACTAGTAGCAAATAAAACAATTAACTTGGCTTTACTGACACAGCCAAATATGATCTCCCATTTCTGGTATGGAATGACATATCATAATCAAGATAATAAAAATATATTTAAAATATTGAAATAGTAAAAGGCTGAGGAATAAATCCCAAAAAACTTGATGATCTCTTTTCATGGTATATTCACCAAAGATATATTTCTTTCCACTCTGATCTTCTGGTCCCAATGTCCCAAATCAAACATAACCTAAAACATGCCACAGTCATCTACTTGGTGAAATATTAGCTCTGTGCTAAATAGCAAGGGGTTTTGAGGAGTGAAGCATCTAATGGCTTAGGATCTTTGTGCTAGCCTATGTGGTCCCTGTATCAAGCCATTGATAACTCCTCCTGAAGGTGGGAAGTCATGGCTTTAGATCCAAGCCCTTTGTGGTACTTGTTCCTTCCTCTGTACCACCTGATACCCCCAAATTTTGATATCACTGCTTGTTTTCTGCTTTGGATTTTTCCCCAGGGCTCTTAGGGTTTTGTTTTGTTTTTTTAAAGATTTATTTATTTATTTTACTTTTATCCATTTTTAACACCACCCCCCCCCCCATTTTTGCTGTTTTTGTGTCCATTCACTAGGCAATTCTCTGTGTCTGTTTCCTGCCCTCTCTTCTCATCCTTCTCTACCTGTCTTCACTGGGATTTGATCCTGGGAACCTCAAATGTGGGAGAGAGGTGTTCTGCCACCTGCACCACCTTAGTTCCTGGTTTGTCCACATGTCTGGTCTTGGCTCTCCCTTTGTGTCACTCTCCTGTTACATCATCTTCTTGCTGTGTGGCTTGGCGGGGCCTGGCGGCACACCCACGTGTAGGACCTGGCAGTGTGCCCATGCACGGGACCTGGTGGCCCACACAGCTTCTATATTTTTCTTTATTTTACCAGGAGGTCCTGGGGATCGAACCCAGGTCCCTCCATATGGGAGATGGACACCCAACCATTTGAGCCACATCTGCCCCCAGTCTTTAGGGTTTTGATCATGATTCTTCATGATGATTCAGGCTCTCCTGGCATCCTCCATTGTTCTATTAATGTGCTCCATGCTTCTTGGGTATATATAACTCCTCCTGACTGTACTCAGCTCCAAATGTATTCTAGTGGATCTTGTGACTGCCACTCTGTAGAACATGTTCTTGCAAGATTTGCCCTGAGAGGGCAACCTCAATAATAAATGTCTGTGATTGTGTAGCATCAGTGATTTGGAAGGGAAATAGAAGTTGTTGAAAATGTTTGTGAACAGAATTTTAGTAATTTGTTAATTAGGCTGTTAGGTTAGATGCTCATGCTTGCCTAAAACTGTGGCAGGATTATTTTTGGAATCTCCAAGCACAATAGGCTGCAGTGTTTCCATAGAATTCAGCTTCCTGTCCTCTATCCCCATCCCACCATTGTGCTAGACACACCCTAGAGGAACCTCCGTTTAGCTGCCATGTCACGTCATGTAACTATTCTTGGTAGAGTCGTGATTCCACTGGTTAAATATATCACTTATGTTAAACAGCATTGAAACAAACTCACTAGACTAACAAATCAAAGAGAGAATTGTCTCTCTTCTGAGAACTGCATATGATTTTGAGAAGCCAACTGTCTTCGTTTACCAGAACTGCTATGACAAATTCCACACAATGGTTTGGTTTAAACAAACATTTATTGTTTCATGGTTTTAAAGGTTAGAACAACACTGAGGTCTTGGCAGAGCTTGCTTTCTCACAGATTCACAGCATTCTGGTGATGGCGGTCCTCCATCACATGGTGATGTCCTTGTTTTCCTCCTGTGGCTTTCTCTGACTTCTGGTTTCCCTTCATTAAGCTTCCAGTATTATGGATCAAGGCCCACCCTGATTCAGAATGGCCACACCTAAATAGGACCTATGAAGATCCCATTCACAAATGAGTCCATACCCTGACTCACTTTAATATATTCAAATCTACTATTTACAAATGGTTTCACACCTACAGAAATGCAGATTAGGGCTTGAACAGGTCTTTCTTGGGATACATTATGCAATCCCCAACACCATCCATGCAAAGTGATTAAGTTAGGACTACCATGAATGGAAAGTAATGTAGTTCCATGTAATAGGTCTTTTCTTCTAAAGGGACATAATAAAATATATTATGTTTACCATGGACTGACAAGGTGAAAACATCAAACCCCAGAACCTTGCGTTTGCTTTATCACTTGTCTTTGCTTATTAATGAAAGTTAATATTGACTCATTTTTACAAAACATTGCTCTCTACCCTCTTGCTATTTCTTGGTTAATTGGTAATAATTGCTATAGTCTCCATGTTGAGTAGTATTTTTTCATCTTTTTTTTTTAAAGCCAGAGTTCTCAAGGGCAACATTTCTAATGTCTGACTCAATTGGTGAGTCAGTCAGGCAGACTGTCATTCAAAAAGTATATATTTAATGCGTACTATGTTCCAGGCAGTGCTCAATTGAGGTGTCATCCATTTTTGAAGAACCAGAGCCATATAAGCAATTTGTACAGTATTGTCTCTAAACCCAGTGAACACAATCCCTGAGCCATTACTTCCTACTAAATCTGAGTTTCTTCTAGGTTCTTGTAAGAAAATAAGGACTAATATTTTCTTTCCAACCCCTTGTATATTTCAGACTTTATTTGGAGTTCTGGCTATTTGGATGTCAGGTATGATTTTTCTAGAGAGGATGTAATCTCCACAGAAGACAACAGGGTTATTCCTGCAGTTTTCATAAGTATTCCACTTTCTCAAGGGTTCTAGTTCACCTTAAGAGCACAGATCCAACTTGCACAATGCAATCAAGAGGAAAACCCACTCCAGGTGGACCGAACAGGTAGCATTCTTGTAAGTTTTCCCAGTAACAGTCCCCATAGGCTTGAAGGCTCTGCTCCCCGCCAAGCAAACCCAACCATCTCTACTTACAGACCGGACCCCACCTGGTCTCTCATAGTTGAGCGTAGCTCAATCCCTAAATTACCCTCCTATGTTATAGTCCTCACTTTCCAGCTTCCAAAAAAGGATGGTTCTCAGCTCTCATACTCATAATGCAAACTGGCCATGCTTGAAATGAAAGGTTATTGATGGAAATTAAGAATTGCTTATGGCAGCACAAAACCCATGCTCAGAGACAGGTGCAAATAAATGATGATATAAGAGCCTGGTGAGCCTGACTGTTTACCAGAAACAGCTCTGCAAATATTGCCTGTGGAAGTTTATTTTTCACCTGGCCTTTACCTATTCCTCTTTTAGGGGAATGGAAAGTGAACATTAGGTTAAAAGGAATAATAAAAAAAAAGGAAACAAAAGTGTAAACCAAATTAATTAAAGGTTTGTCTTCAACTGTAAGTGGCAGATGTGTTTGTGCTGGGTGATTTTGTCCTGGTTACAAAGGCAATCAGCACATCAGTACTTTCCCCGGCCTCTCAAGTGGAGTGAATTTGTGAATGCTAAGCACACAAATGAGATGGGCAGTTTTCAGTGTAGTAACTAATCAAATGTTTAAATTTGGTGTGTAAAAATAGCCCAGCCAGAGTAATTTTTCCCCTCAACAAAATAAAAGAAATTGCAATTAGGTCACCATATTCAGGGAATGAAGCATTATTGTCTTTTTTTTTTTTAGTGGAGGAACCGGGGATTTTACCTGGGACTTGTGCATGGGAAGCAGGCGCTCAACCACTGAGCTACATCCGCTCTCTGCATCATTGCTTTTGATGAAGTTCTAGCCTCTAAAAATGTAAAAATGCATACCATAAATATCATAGATTAAATTTCTTTTAACTGGTTCTTATCCAGGTAGAAATTTAGAATTTCAGTTTGTTTTCTTCCTGCTTTTTGAATTCCCATTCCTTGGACCCCTTTAGTTGCTTCCTACAGTGATGTCTTATTTCCCCCTGCTTGGCCTAGCCCGGACCCTCTCATTGGTCCTCTTGTCTTCCTGTAATCATTCCTCACAGAAACATGCCCGCCATCCACACACCACCACACACTGTCTCTTTCTCATCCTGCAGCTGCTCTAGGGCTTCTGTAGCTCCCACCACTGTTCAGCTTGGCTTTACTCAACCCATGTTCCACTCTGCTTTGGCTTTGAACTCTGTCTATCCCCAACAACACTTCCCATATTATAGCATGGTATAAGGGTTCTCCTCAGAGTGTGGCTCAATCATTTTCATTTCCTTTGCTCTCTGCTTTCTCTTTCTAGATTCTCATCCACTCTTCAACCCTCTGCCATCTGGTTTACCCCAGTCACTTTACAGACACTATTTTCTTGAAAGTTGCTAATGGCCTAATTGTCAAATCCAATGACAGCTACACAGCTTTTGACAATTTTGACCATCTAGCCTAATAATTCTCTCTTTTTCTAGCCTTCTGACTCTACTATATTTTCTCTTTGCTCTCTTCCTAACTCTGAAATTCTGCAGTGTTATGCCAGTGAGTGTCTAATGACCATCTCTCTGGAGGAACTCTGATTAGTAGTGTTGGCTGATTTTTCTCACTGTAGCCCATTTCAAGCTATCAACATGACGTCGCAAAACACAGAATTGAGAAGAGATGTGCACAATTGTGTCTCTCCAATGGATGCAAGGCAGCTCCAGCACACTACCAGTCTTGGTCTTCTTTTGTTAGCTCACCCTCAAAATAGGAAGTCTCCGAAAGAGTGGTCTTCCAATTGGAGTGAACATATCCCAGGGGTAGTACAAAATAATGCATGAATGTGTACATAAACATATTAGAAATTCTATGTATATTTAAGTTTTCAGCTTATCCTTTTCTAATATTTGTTTTGTATGGGTTTTATTATGTACATATTTCATTAAAGTCATATAAATATATATGTATAGATATTACTTGTTAGTAGCTTGCACTTAATGAGTCTTACTACATTCCAGGCCTTTTTCTAAGTACTTCACTTAGATTGGATTGTTTATTCCCTGCTACAACCCTAGGAGGTAAATAATGAGGTTCAAATAGTTAAGAAACTTGCTCACTGGGAACCGGCTGTGGCTCGATTGGTTGGGCTCTGGTTTACCACATAGTAGGCCCCGGGTTCAGTTCCTGGGGCCTCCTGGCTAAGGCAAGCCACTGCGCGGTGAGCTGACACAGCAGGGGGAGACAAGCGGACACAGAGAAACGCAGAGCAGATGAACACAACGAGCACAAGCAGCAAGGGGGGATATATAAATAAATAAAAATAAATCTTTAAAAAAATCTTGCTCAAGGTCAAGTGTAATTTCAAAGTAAATAAATATATTTATGGTGCATCCTCAATTTTTTTTTAACTGATGACTTAAGCAATGAAAACATTTTGGAAGGTGTGATCTGGAGCTTAGCTAGCTGCTCACCCTATTCACTCCTACCAAATTACCTCATAGGTTTTACTGATTTAAACAATCATTCATAAGTGTTTGATTCCAAAATTTTCTTCTCTAGTCCTGATGTAATTTCAGAGCTTTAGACTAAATTTCCAAAGCCTTCTGATCACCTTCACTTTGATATGTTAAAGACAGATTGAGAAAACTTCAGGACTCATGTTATTGAGTTTTGCTAGCATAATTGATTCTAATTATAAAGGAAGTTAAATTTACAGACATGTGTTAAAAACATAACATTAAAAGATACTTATTGGAACACATATCTATGAAGAACTGTTTTGCAGGACTCTTAAAAAGTTAAGGCAAATACATCTCTGGATTTCACTTTCCTCATCTGCTCAGCAAAAGAGTTGGACTCGGTGAGTTCCTTGAAATTCTTCTTATTCTTGATTCCAGGTATCACCCACTGGAATTTCCAGTAAAAAAAAAAAAATGCTTCTGGCTAAGTTAGCAATCAATATCAATTCACTAGTTTGTGGACTTATGTGCTTAATAAATGGAATTCCTATTTTCTTAACATTAAATTAACTCCTTTGAAAATGGATATTTGTGTCTGTTCCAGAGATGACCTCTGACTTCTGACTTGGAAGTGACTTTTAATTTCAAAGTAATAGGTCTCAGATGAGAGATTATTTAAATATTTCTCAGCAAATATCCAGATTGACAGGTCTCTGAGACAATCTATGGTAGGCCATTTAAGAAAGAATGCACTTGCTGTAGGAATAACAGAAATCTGGGCCTGTAAAACATTTGACACTTGCAAATATATGATTGGTATATTCTTAAAAAGACAGTGCATTATTAAAATATAAAGCGAAAGAGGGACAAAATATCTACGGTTTATTCCACAATTTCTTTTCATAGTACCAACTAGTTCTAATATATATCACAATTTTATTTGTAATGAACACATTCCTCCCCCTCGCTTTCCTCTCAATCTTCCTAGTTTTAGAGTAAATTAAAGATCTTTACTTTGAACAAAAACATTTATGAATCCAGCAAAGACAGTTTGGGGAATGAACAGAAGGAAGGTAAGCGTTTTCTTTATTTCTGGATGTGCACTGATTTATAAGGTTTTGGAACAATAAATTATATAGCTTCTCAAGGTTCATTTGGCAATTTACAAGATAGAGTAAAAGTGGCTACTTTGCAACTAGATGATGTTTAAACCTTGCAGATTTTTAAGTTTTTCACTTAGAAATGGATTGGATATTGTAGCAGTTTGGCATTATTTATGAATTCCAAAAATAGATATTGGATTATGCTTGTAAACTGGTCTGTTCCTCTGGGTGTGATTAAATATGATTAGGGCTTTGATTGGGCCACATCAGTAGATAAAACTACATGGCAGAGCAGAGGAATTAGTTGGCGTTTTGATGTTGGAGTTCTGATGCTAAAGTTTGAGATGGAGCCTCGGGAAGTAAGCACACAGAGGAGCTTGGTTGTGAGGAAGGAGAGAAGGTCCCAGGAAAAGCGACGAGCCATTTGCCTGATAGTCTATAGCTGGTCTTGTGGAGCGAGGCAAAGCCTAGAGAGCCTCATAGTCTACAGATGACCTTGTGGCGATAGCAGAGGAGCTGAGCCTGGAGATAAGCAAGCCCTGGGAGGAGAGGAACACAGGAAGCCTGAACGCTCACAGACATCGGCAGCCATCTTGCTCCAACATGTGGCAATAGACTTCGGTGACAGAAGTAACTTATGCTTTATCACCTGTAACTGTGGGCTTCTACCCAAATAAATACCCTTTATAAAAGCCAACCAATTTCAGGTATTTTGCACCAGCACACCTTTGGCTGACTAATACAGATATTTTTCTTCATTGATATATCTGAAATTTATGGATCAGATGTTTGAATTAACTTCTCATTCTGTAAAGGTGATACCTATTATTTTTCCAAGGTTATTTTTTTTAAGTCAACAGTTTAGGCAAATCCAGTAGGCTGTGCTGTTGAGAGAATCTTTTTAGCTTTTGGTGTGTGTACTGAAAGTCCCCTGAAGGTGGAGATATTTGTTTTAAAAATGATATTCTGATCACAAGATGCCTAAATATGCTGGGCCTCCTCTGAGCACGTGTTTGTAATTATCAACACTTACTGTCCACCTCCCACAGAAGTTATACTTATTCCACACTCCCAGTTTATCTATTTATAAAAGAGGGAGGGTGCAGCTGGTAGGAAGAACTATGAAGGGAAATCCAACCACACATAAGAAAGATCTTAAACTCCATTGACTTTGCATGGCACTAGAGCTGTGCGAAAAATAATATTTTTAGCCCACAGAGATTTATGCAAATATTTATTTAAAGTCCTAGTCATGTGAGGTCATAGCCCTTGGACATCATCAGACATTCTGATTTGCATTAGCTAGAACTCTCAGAGCTAAATAAAAATAAAAAATGACCGACATGTACCAGGGAAATTTTGTGTTCAGGTAATATAGTTATTAGTAGGAAGATGAATTTAGCAGCTGTCTTTTTGTTAGTTTTAAAATGACAATGCTATTTTGTTTTTTTTTTTTAAAAACTAACCATATAGAAGTTGAAATAAAGTAAAAAGCCAAGGTCCTACCCATCAACCATTAGAGTTAGCCAGTATTATTTGGTGTGTATACTTTCAGTAATTTTTTTTAACAAAAAAAGAACTGATCTGCACTTACTGTTGTATAATTTGCTTTTATTCACCCAAGGTTAGGTCACTAACATCCTTCCAGGCCTATACATATAAATCAAACCAGATGTATATTTATGAATTTCTCTACAGGAGGATATTTAGATTATTTCTGATGTGGGGCCATTACCAACTATAATGAATATTCTGGTACCCATAATGCTTTCATGCTGCTAATTCTGAAGGCATGACTACCAGACATGGGGCTCGGGGATTATTTAACATTTTTATAGATGCTGTCATTCAAAGACTGTATGAAACCTTCTGATTCTAAGACATTGTTCTTTGCACATATCTAAAAGACCTGGGTTTGAGGTCAAAACTTTAATGGAGCTAAACTACACTTGATCTTCATAACAAGGAGTGTTCATGTTTTTGCTCATTGGGTTTAACTGTCTGGCAATCAGTAGCCAACTTTGTGAACTAAGGAAATAATCTGTGAAAATGAAAACCATTGAATCACTTATGCAAGTTTGATTTGGCTTTTTCAATATTTTTGACATCATTCAAAAGGAAACTACAAATAATTTTCTTTGAGTGTAATCTTTCTCTTAAGGAAGATAATACACCTCAAAGATTGGGTATGTTATTGCCTGCTGCCATTCCTGATTTATATCAGTGCTCTACTGCATTTTTCTACTCTATAGAATACTTGGTAAGCTAATGAATTTGCAATGGCACATCTATAAGTTATTCACGTGTAGTGGACACATTTCACACATAGTTGCCCCAAGGCAAGTGAACAAAAAGAAACCATGTGGAAATTAATGTAAGGATTAATGTAAAGCAATATCACTGAGAAAACAGAGCAAAACAAACAAAATTGTTCTATTCTATTTCTCACTATTTGAGCTGATTCTGTTGCCCCAGACTGATTCAGGAGCACAGAAATACTACTTAGTTTTCCCTTCCTATATTTTAGGCCACATAGACTACACTATTGCTTTATTTCCCAGTTTAAGATAAAGGGAATTGAAGAATCTAAGGGACAAGAGAATTTGTATACCAACAGCTATGATTTTTTTTCAGTTTTTTTAAAATTTTATTTTAAAGATCCTTTAGATTACATAAATGTTACATAAAAAAATAGGGAATTCCCATGTGCTCCAACCCCCTCCCACACTTTCCTCCATTAACAACATCTTTCATTAGTGTGGTACATTTGCTACAATTGATGAAAACATATTGAATCGTTGCTACTAACCATGGTCTATAGTTTACATTTTGCCCCACACAATTTTATAGGTTTTGACAAAATATATAATGGCCTGTATCCGTCATTGCAATATCATACAGGAAAATTCTAATGTCCCCCAAATGCCCCATGTTATAGCTATTCTTCCCTCTCCTTCCCTTCAGAACCTCTGGTGGCCCCTGCCTTTATATCAATGATACAAGTTCTTCCATTGCTAGAATAATAATAAGTCTACTTTAGTCCATAGTTGCCTTTTTGCCCTTATGTTTATTCATTCCTCAATCTTGCAGTGATGTGCTTTGTTTCAATTGTGCTGGAATGTGAAGGGGAATAGGGTAGGGTGGGTGGGTTAGACTATCCATGGAACTGGGGGCAGAGCTGGAGGAAGAAATAGGTGAGCTCTGGGGATTTGTAGGTCTGTGGTTAAAACTACAATGGTGGGAATGTACTTTTGGCAAATAAGGCAGGGGAGGGTACAGGGCTTCTGGGGTGGGAGGATATGCAGAACAGCTATGATTTTTAACATTCTTGGTATTTGCAACAGCAGCACCATTTTCCTGGTACCAAAATCTGTTCTAGTTTGGTAGGCTGCAGAAAGCAATATACCAGAAATGAGCTGCCTATTTCAGTGGGGATTTATTAGTGTATAAGCTTATAGTTCTGAGACTATGAAAATGCCCGAATCTAGGCATCATCAAGATGGTACCGTCTTCCTGATCGCTGCCGGCAATCCTGGACTCCTCTGTTGCACAGCACATGGTGGCATCTGCTGGTCTCTCCCTTCTCTTCTGTTATTTTTTATTTATTTATTTTTGCTCCCAGCTTCTTGCTTCCATGGCTTTCTCTCTCTTTGTATGAATTTCATTCTCTTATAAAGGACTCCAATAAGAGGATTAAGATGCACCTTGAATGAGGTGGGTCACATTTTAAGAGCCTACTCACCAAAAGATCCTACTTATAATAAGTCCACACTCACAGGAAAGTATTAACTTTTAGAACATACTTTTCTGGGGTACATATAGCTTCAAACCATCACAACCCCAAGCAGAGGAAGTCAAGTCTCTTGTCAGCAATTTTGCAAAAGTTTCAAATTATTCTTTTTGCATTTTTCCAGTTACCAGTTACTGAATGCTCTTTAAGAAGAACTAGTTGGCCATGTTATTCCCTTGCCTCTTTCCATGACTCCCTTTTGCCCATGGGATATAGTTCAAACTCAGCTTGATGAGTCATACAAGATATTCCATGATCAGACTCTTAACTCAGTTCCAGATTTTCCTTTCAAGAAACCCCTTTGTCCAGTAAGCTCAGTCATAACAGATTGCCCTGCAGTTCCTGGAATGTTCAAAAGTTGTAACCTATTCCACAGTGCCCTTCCTAAACACTTCTAGTCTCTTTTGCCTTTCTTCAACCCAACCACTGAATGCTGTCATGCATTCTTTTGTGTCCACCTATATCCATGAGTATTTCAATTATAGAGACTGTAATACCTCATTAGGTATATTTGTTTAGATGTCTGTTTTACATTTCTGGGCTGTAAGTGTTTTTCACTGACAGACATAGGGGTCTTCTTTATTTTTTTATCACCATATCTATTAGAAAGTAGGCACTGACTAATCAGCTGAATAACTGATAAATATTAATGTCACCATTGTTAACAAAGGGAAATCAGACTGGGTTTATCAGAATCTCATGTAAAAAATAAGTAAAAAAATTTAATAAATAGCAGTGGACATCAACGCAAAACAATTGAAGGGAAATTGTAGAAGAGTGACAAGAACTCTTTGAGTCCACATTGATTTTAGCCATTTGTAAATATACCCTTAATTGCACTGTTAGAAGAAGCAAAGGGAGACTAGACTAGAGATTTTTCAAAGAGCAATTTGGGATTTATTGAAGGTGTTTCAGGTTTATAAAAGGAGATGTACATAAAAATTACAGAGAATATTTTGAGGGTAAACGTCCATCAGTGAAAGTATATTCATAATATTAAACTTTATGTACGCTTCATAGTCCATACAGTATAACACAATGGAACCTCATTGTTATTGCCAAAAGCATGAGAATTTACATGCATTATCACTAGATGTAAAAAGTACAATTTTTTAACTATGTAGAGTCTCAGGGGGTT